>WEIU01012882.1:507378-540507 GCA_013389925.1 Aegithalos caudatus | reverse complement strand
TTTTTTTTTTTTTTTTTTTTTTTTTTTTTTTTTTGGTTATTCCTTCAAATTGCTCACTAGAATATGAACCACTTGCTCCTAATCCAACTTTAATGGGAGTTCGTTCTCTTCTGTCTTAGGCTCCATATTCTGTCTGCCTGAGTTCTACTGTACAGGCACACCCCTCAGCCTTTTCCTTGAGATACCATGTACTCACGTACTTCTTTCTTTCACTCCTTTCCCTCTGGCCCATGTGTAGCCCCCTGTGCACTCAGGGAGCTTAATTCCTGCTGCCCACTTTCCAGCTGTGGAATTAGCACAAGCATCTGCAGTGAGATCATATTTACTTCTTTTAGTAGTAGTTTTCAGCTTGATTGTCATGTAGTGAGTACAAGATGTTCGCTTTTGTTCGTAGACTGGAGAGTCCTATTGCTCTGCAGACCTGTTCTATCTCTCAGCACTAAGAGTCAAAAGTAATGGAACATGTTCAGTAAGGCTGAAATCTTCAGAACTGGAGATTGTTAAACCTCAAGACTCTCTTGAACACCATATTGGGCAATTTTCCATTTTGTATAAAAGCAGCAATTTGACATTTAACATCTGACATAATCTCACCGTATTTCTCAAATACATTTCATAATTGAGCTAACAATACTGAATATTTTATGCTTTTTTAGTTTCATAGTTCCTAATTTCTCTCAATGATGAAATCAAGATTAAACAAATCAGAGAAGAATGGGAAAGCAAACCTGAGGTAAAAAAGAGGGGGAAAAAAGTGTTTTGAACTTGAAAATAATTGAGGATATTGAGAAATTGCCATATGTGCATAGCTTTATCAGAGAAGCAATATAAAACACAGAGAAATAAGAAGGAAATGACAGAAACAAAAAATTGTTAAAAGAAATTACAGAAAAAGGTATTATTATAAGAAAAAAGAACCCAAACATTCAAAATTTCATAAAAAATAGCTGCACATATGAAAGATGAAAAAATGGAATTTTATTTTGTGATTATATAAAAAAAAGGGGGGTAAAATGGAAAAAAACTGAAGAGAAGAAAAGTGATAACTGCAAAAAGAACATTGATGATTTTTCTGAAGTGTTTCAAAGTTTTGCCATAAAAGCCGCAACTTTCTGAGAAGCCACCCAAGGACATACTTGAAAAGGAAGTGAAGCATGTGCCTTTGTGGTTAGCTGACCCAATTAGTGATGGAAATTGTCCTGATTTAGTAAGCAAGGTATATGCCTTTATAAATCACTGTCTTAAATATAATTAGCAATTTATCCATTTTAACAACAGAACTGTGATTCTTTGGTGTTTGATTGTACTTCTGTTGAAGACGGGAGATTTTTCTCATCCGCAGTGCTAAGCAAGCTAGTATTTTTGTATAAGTGTTCACTTCACAATGTTTTTGCTAAAAATTACAGACTGTTTTCACTAGATGAAATGCTTTGTGAAGTCTTACAGATAGATTCATTGTTCATTTTGAGTAGGTTCAATAGTTCAGTAAACAGCTGAGCCATCTTCAAATACAAATGGTTTCTTACCTTAATTTTACAAGAAAATGCAGTGAAGTATGGCATCATTTAATCTGAACTCAGGAGGACAGCAAAGGTCTGCTCAAAAGGATTCAAAAGTTCTTCCTTTGCCTTCCAGTGAGCATACGGTCAAAGTTCCATGATTAAAAGATAAACTAAGCAGTCATTTTAATCTAGAATTCCTTTTCAGAATTACATAAAATCACATTAGACAATAGTTTTTGGCAATGAAATGAGATCAGTTTTGTACTATATAAAATGCAGCTGTTCAACAGAGAGGGATTTTGTCCAGGCCATAATAGGCACGACTTAAATCATGCAGTGACATTGCCAGTATTCAACTAGTTTTGGCTAGTTGAAACTTGTGTCTGAAATGATTGTCATCATCCCAACCCTTATGTATCCTTTTCCTACCCCACCTAATCCTTTTCCTCTCTCTTTCATGCCTCACAGTTTATAAACCCATGCATAAATTAGAAATACTTTAAAGTCCATTAGAAGTTGGAAATTGTCATTTGCACTCTATTAGGGTATAAAATTATGAGCAGCTAAGGTTGTTTTGATGTTTCTGGAGATAGGGTTGGCTTTACCTCTTCACATTTCTCTCCCTCATTTCCAGGCAATTGGAAAAATATGTAACAATGAAGGGATGTGCTGAAGGTTCCTGTTTTATCTTCTTCTTCCATGTGTGGCTGGAAAGAGGAGAAGATACTGCCAAACCATCTTCCTCTGTTGTCAAGTTTTGCATATTTTTAGACTAGAACAATTGCATTCAACTTGAGAGCAATTCTCTAGCTGCCTAAAAAATTGCCAGGGTGCCTAAATATTTCTCTAATTCTCACAATATTTACATCATTTGCTGGTAATTTTTTTTGTTCTCTTACAGCTTCAGAATTGGCAAAGTGACTCAATGCTCCTTGTCTTCTCACACTGTGCATCTCTGCCCTAATGCAGGGGCCCTGGAGGTGTCCCCAAGTTGCCAAGTGAATGGCACTCCCAGCCTGATGCTTCTTCACAGTGTGCATCAGCTTACTCTTCCTTATAACTTGCTTCAGCCCTGTGAGGGAAAGAGGGGCTTCCTGAGAAATTCCGCCTCTAACCAGGGAGAATATTTGCACCTCCTAGCAGTTATATGTATACACACCTTACAAAGCTGAGCAAAAACCTCTGCTGTGCCATGATAGCCCAATCCTGACAGAACTGACCATACCTAGACTGGCTAGGAGTGGAAAGTATTGGGTTTACATGGCCTGGTTTTTGGTACCTGGGGGGCCACAGAGGTGGCTTCTGTGAGAAGCTGCTGGGAGCCTCCACCATGTCCAGCAGAGCCAGTCCCTGGCAAAGACGGACATGCTGATGTCCATCATCAGGAAGGGCCAGTTAGAAAGGCAGGGCCAGTTAGAAATGGTGGTAATGCCTCTGTGATAACATATTTAAGAAAAAAACAAAACAAGCACTGTGATACAGTTTTAATTGGGACTAGAGAAAACTGGAGTGAGAACATGTGAGGATAACAACCCTGCAGACACCAAGATCAGTGAAGGAGGGGGAGGAGGTGCTCCAGGCTCCAGAGCTGAGATTCCTCTGCAGGTGTGGTGAGGACCATGGTGAAGCAGCTGTGGCCCTGCAGCCCGTGGGGATCCACAGAGGTTGCAGAGATCCACACAGAGCCCATGAGGATCCACATGGGATGCAGAGATCCACCTGCAGCCTGTGGGAGAGGTGCCCACATAGGTGCAGGTGGATGCCTGGAGAAGGCTGTGATCCAGTGGGAGTCCCAGTGGAGAGAGGGGCCCTGCTCCCAGGCTGGAGCAGCCTGTCCTTGGAAGACTGCACCCCGTGGAAGAGTGAGCATGCTGCAGCAGGTTTGGGAGGATTGTTGCCCGTGGGATGGACACACATTGCAGCAGTTTGCAGAGAGCTGTTGCTCATGAGATAGAACAACATCTGAGGAGTTCATGGAGAACTGTCTCAGGAGAACAACTCCTCTCCCTCAGCAGCAGGAGAAGCCTCAGGTGATGAACTGACCATAACACCAATTCCCTGTCTCCTTGTGCTGACCATAACACCCTCCCTGTCTATCCCTTGTGGGGTAAGAGGTAGAGCTGGAAGGAGGGAACAGGAGGGAAAGGTGTTTTAAGGGCTTATTTCACTTCTCATTATCCTGTTCTGATTTAGTTAGTAATAAATTCACTTCATGTCTCTAAGTTGACCCTATTTTGCCTGTGTTGGCATTCGATGAGCAATCTCTCCCAGTCCTAATCTCAACCCATGAACCCTTAGTTAAATTCTAAGCACTTTAAAAAAAATATCTGCTTCATTGTTCTGGTTTTGTCTGGGATAGTGTTAATCTTCTTCTTATTCGCTGCTACAGTGCTGTGTTTGATTCAGTATGAGAACAGTGTTGATAACTCCCTGATGTCTCAGTTGTTGTTGAGCTTACCCTGAGTCAAGGACTTTTCAATGTCTCCTGCTCCACCAGGGAGCAGGTGCACCAAAAGCTGGGAGCCCATGGCCAGGACATGCCCCAAACTGGCCAAAGGGATTTCCCTTCCACAGAACATCATGCCCAGTACATGAACTGGGGGAAGTTGGCTGGGAGGGGCTGAGGGCTGCTCAGGGGTGGGCTGGACATTGGTTGGAGAGATGAGCAATTCTGCTGTGCATCACCCGTGCATCTTGGGGTTTATTCCTCTCTCTTTTTCAGTGCTATTATTTTTATCATCATCATTAAAAGTATTAGTATCATATTAGTATTCTTATATCAGTAGTAGTAGTATATCTCTCCTTTTCAGTACTACTATCATTGTTATCATTATTTGGTTTAATTATTAAACTGTTGTTATCTCAACCCACAAGTTTTTCTTTTTTCCAATTCACCTCCCTGGGGGTGGAGTGGAGGAGTGAGCGATTGGCTGCCTGGCACTCAGTTGCTGACTGGGGTTAAACCACAACACCCATTTATTCCATTTCCTGTGACACCATGTTTCAACTTATTTAGTATTTTTCTTGCTAAATGTTAAAAATAACTCAAAGTGATGATTAGACTTCCTTTGATTATACACGGGAGAGAGGGAGAGAGCATGGGCAAGCAGGCAGCATTCTGACATTCAGTTATCTACAAGAGTAATCTCAAGAAGTACAAAGCATGTAATCACTTCAGGATTTGTAAGGCTTGTATCTTCACCCCCACTCCTGTGAATCCATGTGAACTGAAGAACTCATAAAACTCCATTGGAACCCCATTGAAAATTAGGAGAGAATCCCATGAGGCATTTCACTTTCCATTTTGCAATATTCCATGTAATTTCTTATCTCTCCTATCTTAAGTGCATTTAGTGCTTCATCTGTCTTCTGATATTATCCAAACTTTCAGGGTTTTCCTTCTGAAAACATCATTCAGCAAAAAGAAGCCCTTGCTGCTCTGGCTTGCCATTGATTCCCTAGAGCCTGTACATGTGGGTTTTGATCACAGAAGCCCCCACTAAAGAAGATGGTGAAGGACAACTGCTTAAATGCTATATTCAACTTTTTCCCCGCTTTTGTAGTTGACCTTTGAACACAATTTTCTATTCTTCAAGCTAAAAACTCATGGTTTTAGTCTCTCTCTTCCCCAGACCTTGTGGAGGATGAAGATTGGATATTTCCTATTGGATAGCATGTGCTTCAGGTTCTCTGATTATTCATCCTTGGAGCTCTTCCATCCTCTTTCCCAATCCTGGTTCTGCAGTGTATGAACCACACAGGAAAACACATTCCCAGTCCATGTGGTGAGGAGGACTTGGTGCATAGGAGTCCATAAGAGCTCTCATACATTTTGCCTCCAGTTCCATCAGGATATCCTGCAAGATCATCCCATGTTCTGTCAACACCCCATGCTCACAAATCTATGTCTGCTGAATGTCTGGAACACTCTGGAACTCAGCATTGTCCCTTTTTGTAGCTGTTGCATTTTACTCACCTATGGGAACTCTGCTTTCTGCTGTCCCACAGCTCTGTGCCCTTCATCAGAAGAGAGAATTGGAGCAGAAAGCTGGGACCCTTAGCACAGCACTGTATAGCAGTTCTATTCCACAGCCTTGCAAAAGATGCTTTCCTGTTTTGAAACAATTTTATGAGAGCCAACTGGGTCAAAATAATGACCAGTAGTGACCAGTCTATACCTCTGCTTTTCTGCAAACTGTTCAAACACTCAAACTGAAGCTTGTTAAGAAGTTATATAGCAGATATGCACTATATAATTAAACTAAAACTGGAATGCACAGCCACAATTAATCTATAGTTAAGAATAAATCTCATAAACTGTCAGATAAAACTCACATAAAGAGGATTTGGAGCTGTGAGTAAAAGCTATGCAAAGCATTCTGTGGTGAGGAAGTAAGACTATTTGCAAAACAAGAAGTGCATCAAAGGTATCTGAGTCCATCATCAACCTCTCCTCAAGATAGAGACAAGCCACAAGATGCTGAATTTTGGTTAACCAAGTAGGTCAAAAAAGCAACACAAGTGGGAGATTTTACAGAACATTTTGAGTTTCAACAGATAAAGAGAACTTTTGTCCCTTCAAATCACATAAAGAAATAGAAATGGTAACTCTGAGGTGCTTAGACACTACCATCATTCTGTGCTGTCTGTTCCCAAGGGGATGGGATGCTTTTCCTCCTGAAAATAGCTTTTGTAATGCATCATTCTGTAAGGTAATCATATTACAGAAATGAGACTACATAAGCCAAAGGAAAAAAAAAATTTAATTGAAACAGAAATTATTTTGTGTAACATGGCAACTGGGAACACATTATAGTCCTAAGCATTTGAAATTTTCTGAGCAGTGTGGGCTGTCTCTTTTGGGGAAAACCACAATTTCTGAAAATTATTTTAAACCTACTTTCTAACCATGCTTCCCCCTGCTTTCCATTCTCATTTTGCATTGGTTTTATGAAGACACCCATAGCTTCCTAGAACTAGCTCCAGGTACAGACCATGCTAACAACCTCTTTGGGGGGGCACCTCAGTGCAAGGTAAGGACCCCTCATCCCTTGTTTTCTGTGCAAAATAAACATCACTTAGAGGGCTAAAGTAATACTCTTCCTGTATTCAAATTCACAGAATAAAAATGTAGAAATTCAGAATTAAAGGGGATGACATAGCACAAGCCTCCTTTGAGTCTAGAGGCTGAAAATGTTAGTTAATTAAGAGTTCAAGTAGTTGGCCAAACTGTGATTATTATACTTCATGAAGTAGTCCACATTTTCACCCTTAGACTGAATAACTTGGTGGAGACTGAGCACCATGATAAAAAGTTTTAATTGCTTGTGAGATTGAACTCATGTTGGCAATATTGGGAGATTGTTCAGTGCATTTTACACAGCAAGGTTTTGCTATATTGACAATTTAAACATAGTAAGGAAGATAGTAAGGAAGATTCCTTTTATTAAAGGAAAACAGAGAGTAAATCTGAACTAAAAGGAGGTGACCTATGTGTGAGCCATGTAGGTCTGCAGGTCTGGACTATCTGGTACACAACTTGGGATTTATAATGGTGCAGTTAATGTTAGAGTTTTCCAGTGACATGGTTTGTGCAACACCCATGGGCCTATCCAGCTCCTCTGAAAAACCATAAGTCTTCTGTATCCTTTACTCACTAGGGTGCTGCTTCTAATTTTAGAAAGATGAGTTGAGTCATGTCATTTGGTTTTCACTGGCCAGATGTACAAAAACCCCATTGACAGCTTCCATGTGCTTGGAGCAACGATCTAGGCAAAGGACCTGGTCAGGAGCTGTCATTACTTGGAGGCGAGAGCTCTACTCCAGAAGATATCATGAGTATATCTGGTACAATTCTCACTGTTCTTGTATTTATCAGTTTTTCATACCTCAGTATGGTGAACTATTATTGATCTGCCTTACCCCATTCACAGTTAGAAAAATTCATTTAATCCAATTATCTGTATATTCCTGTTATAATGCCTTCAGTGATGAGAATATAAATTCATATATTTATACCTTGCAGATCTCATCCTAATTTGTGGTGTGGAATAGAACTCTATAGTCTTTCACCAGCTCTGGTTTAGCTCCTAGCCAAGATCCAGAGGACATCCTATCAGCTTAAAACAACTCACAAAAATGTAAAATGTCTGACTAACATTACCTAATTAGTGTTTTGTCACAAGCAGAGCAGGAGCCACATCTTTGCTTCATTGTTTCGTTATTGCATGAAAGGCGTAACTTCTAGCAAATAATACTGATCTGTGGCAGGCCCTTTAAAATAAATTAATTACCAAATTCATGATGAAAGTCCTTTCATCAAAACATCCTGTACACAAACTTGTGCAATCCAGATATTGAAGAACATGGGCAGCATGATTTCCCACTTTTGTGGCATGTAAAAATTATTGCTGTGTTTGGGGAGGAGCCAAAAAAGAAGAGAAAGCACCATCTGGATGATAATCCTGTCATTATGCTTCATCATTTACTACTTGTAAATGTATCCTTTAGGAAGTCCAAACAGGAAACTAAGTAAGCAGTGTCCCTAAGGAGCCCCAGAAGCTGTCAGACCATAAGAATTTTGTTATGTTTTGGTGACCAGGAAGCAGCACATTGCGTTGTCTAAACCCCATTCTCTTTTTTTCTACTAAATAACTGAGTTAGAGCCTGGTTTAGGCACAGGTTTTTGTCATTAATAATTACCATCCATTTGAAACCTTTTCATATCTACCTCCACTGCATTGCCTTTCCACTTTTCTTGTTGTTTATATGTACAAATAGGACATTGTGTGATCTCATGCTGATTCTGTATCAGTATATAATTATAAACAATTCTTATTTTTTTCCAGAAGCCACTGGAAAAAAAAATACATTCCTTATATTTGCTCTGCATAGTAACTTATGGGTTCACAAAATAAAAGCATTTAAAATTTGCCACTTGTTAGAGGCAGTGTGGCAGAAGAACAGAGATACAAGGCTAAATTTAGAGGCCATACAACCCTTTAGACAATCTCTTGTCTCACATTATGGCCAGCTGCAGGTACTTGTAAAAACAGCAGTTGAACAAGGCTAAGGAGGGTTTTGTCTGTGTTTATTATACTCTCGTATTTTCCAGTAATAACATTTCAGGAGTCCCATCAGCAAAAGGTCATGTCTGCATTCAGTAGTTACTAATTAACTTTCCCTTCATAGCTCTCTCTAGTCTCTATTTAAACTTCTTATCTTTCTTGCCTTCACATCCCATGGAAATGACTTGCACATTAATCATTCAGCACTAGACACACACTATGATTAAAAAAGCTATCCTGCTGCTTTTTCTTAATCTGCCACTCAGTAATAGCTGGGCAGCCTTCGCTCTGATTATGTGAGAAAGCATGAACACCTCTTGTTTTGCTCACTTTCTCTATCACCATTCGTGATTCAGAGGTGATTCTCTTGGCATTTCCAAGCTGAAGAGCCTTCTGGCAAAGCCACCCCACACCACCAGTCATCTATGACACCCTCCTCTGTGCTGTATTTTGTGAGTGGTTGGAGGACTAGGATTATGTGCTCTCTCCAGGGCACTGCTGTGCTTCTTTGGTGCAGCCACTTATTCTATGTACCTAAACCTACAGTGAATCTGGACCCTTTTAGTGCCATTCTCCATTCCTTTCCTAACAACACCAGAGAGCCCATCTGACAGACTGCTGCTCCTCACTGAGGTGTTGCTTTCAGAGAGCTAGTAACAATGATATCCGTGTGAGAACATAAGCTAATGGAGAGCCAGCTGTCCAGACAGTGACTACTGTCTTTCCAGGTACAGCTAATACTTGTCTTCCACAGGATTTCTATCTTTCTACACTGAATTTAAACCTCTTCTTTTATCAGAGAGTTCTGTGAGAAGGTTTAATAAGACCCTTTCACAGCCCTTACAGTATGTTTTAATATATTTGAATAGCTTGAGGGATTCTGAAGTATGGACAAAGTCTGTCGCCTTACCTTTTTGAGAAAAAACAAACTTTAAATAACAGCACAGAGGTCAGAAGGATCCCTCTGAGATTTCCCCTCATAGGTCAGCAGCATCAGTGACCTGAATCTGCATAAGGCAGATTTCATACCATCATTTTTTACTTAATAGCACTCCTATAAAATTGCAGACTAAAGTACCCCTATCAACAGTGAGTGAGATAGCAGATACTACTCTCTCCCTTGTAGATTGGGAAGAAGAAGGGGAAAGGGAGGGGAAGGGGAAGAATGAGAAGATGGAGAAAGAGGAAGAAAAGGAGAAGAAGGAGGAGAGGGAAGGAGAAGGAAGTTCAATGCTTTCCCATGTGAATTGCATTCATCCTGCAGCTGATTCATATAAACAAGCTGGGTCTGATGTTGCAAAAAGCTCCAGTTTCTCACAGTGTGCCACTCTGAAGCTGTTCCTGGTCTGTGCCAGTGATGATCAAGATATTTCAGTCTATGAATGAAGTGGTCAAGTGAGTTGTGAAAATATTGTTCTTTCTTCTTGTCTTATCCGTACAGACTGAGAGGAAATCCAAAAAGATCTGTGGCAAACCACATGCTCCAATAGTATCTTGAATTTGGATATAAAAGGAAAGTGCAACTACCAGAGTATTATCTAAATTAGTTCAAAAAGCCAGTGGAATCTCGCTCCAAAATCTAAAGGATTTATGAGGAAACCAAAACAATCCTTTTGGTGAAGAGAGCAATGGATATTTCTTTCAAAGGAATGGATATTTCTTTCCTTAGCACATCCATTTGAAAAACAAAACTTTCTAAGATTTTCACCAGAAACCTAAACAACATCCTAGTTCCTGAAGAAAAGCCAAAATTGCAAAGGGAGAAAGATTCAATCTCATGTTTCACTTGCTTTGGGACAAATTCAGCCTGGCTCTCTCATGTTCCAGGGAAAAAAAAAAAAAAAAAGATTTTTCATAGAAATTAATTTGGCCAAAATTAATTTTTAAGATAAGTTCAGGTTTTAATAAATCAGTATTTTCCAGTAACTAAAGTTTTAATCAAGAAAACTCTGTCCTTAGTGAAGGAAAAGTTTCTGTCTTATTTTATGAGGTTATCTGATCAAATAAATTCCTGATTCTTTTTTTATTTTTAAAGTACTTGCAGTCAGAACAACTTTAATTTGAGCCAAACTATACCAACTTCCTCATTGCATTACACACATAGCCAAAAAGTATCCTAACTGCTTAAGCACTGAGACCAGCTGCTTCTGTCTTTTGCAGAGCATGTTTAAACCAAAAAACCCTCTCTGTGCTTTTATAATTTATTTCATTTGACAGTGACATACAAAGCAGAAAACCCCTTCTTCCAATACTGTTGGTATTACTGGCACCTTAAATGAGCCAGAACAAAACCAGAGCTCTGGCTGGCAGTACAAAAGCCCATGCTATGGCAAGTAAAGGCAACCTGGAGCAATAATTACCTGTCCTCAAGGAAGAAAGCTTTTTTCTCTTACTTAGATTCAGTCTTCATGTAGTAGGACCTTAACAGTTAAATATTTCAAGGGTTGGTAAGGAAAAGTGGGAAGCTGCCAAGCCCATATTTATAGGAGTCAAGTGAAATCTTGCTTTTCTGCAATCATGTTGTCACATATCTTGCTCACTCAAAATCTGTTAACAGAGCAATTCTCACTGCGCAAGCAGGATAAGAGCTTTGACTTAGTGGAAGCACTGCCCTTAATCTCAGTGAGAAGAGGATTGTACCCCATTGTATGCTTCAAGTACCACTCATCCCTAAAAACCATGTGCTCCATTCAGGTTCATTGTGGCATCTACTCCTGTGTCATGCCAGCGACTGGAGCAAGCTGTGCTCTCTGGTAGCCAACTGTGTATGCTAATTATTGAAACAAACCTTTAAACCCCTGCTATGCAAGAACTGCATCAGCACGCTGTTTCCAGCATGAGTCCTGCTTGTTCTGAGCCCTTTGTGCAAGAGTTTCGGGCAACTGGATTTACTGGAAAAGGCATCTGCATGGCTCCCTTATCTCTCTCAGAAACAGTAATTTAAAGGAAGAGTTGTCACATGTCACAACCAAATGTTCTTGAGGAAAATCTCCCACTCTGTTTCCCAAAGTGTTATTTGCTTTTTTACTTCGCTTTTGAAAGCCAGGCTCACTGTACAGCTTCTCTTTGCAGAGGAAAGTGCTATGTAACCCAGTGAAACGTGCATGTCTTTCATGCAGCTGCTTCTACTTACAGACCTGATCTCCTTCTGACTAAACATACTGGAAAAGATTGGTTACTTACAGGGTGATGTTGATGGAAAACGGGGGGAAAAAATGGAGCTTTAAATACGTTTGAAGAGACACAGATATATGCATATCTGTATAAAGGAAAATCACTTTCTCTTTTGCTTCATATTCTGTGAAGTACAGAAGACAGCCCTGATCCTGCTTGGAAGACAGCCCTGATCCTGCTTGGGATACTAATATAGCAGAAATAATGAGTAACTGCCAGACTAGACTGCTTGACTGCAATTACTAATGTATTATATTTTGTTCAAACCACGGCCCACAATAACAATCCACAACTGCCTTTGGGAATCTCTGTCTCAGCTGGAAAGGTGCACATTTTCTGCTGAAAATGTTTCCACTTGTTTTCAGGAAGCTACACCTCTCACTCCTTACACTGGGTGTTTTTCCTGACCTAACTCTTATAAGGTCCTTTCACTTCTGGGTTCAAGTTATCCACTGAGCTTATATACCCACTGATCCCTTAATCTAAAGAGGAGTGGCATTGAAGCTAGGACAGTACTAAAATGAAATGCTAAGGGCTAATCAAACAAATACAGGTATCTATACTCTGATAATGCTGCTGCCAAGCTGTCTGCCTTTTCTCGAGGCATTGCCTCTTTCCCAGCCTGGGACATAAGTTTCTAAACTTTCGGAATCACAGTCTCAAGTTGGCTGGAAACCATAAGGATCACTGAGTACAACTTCTTCTCCTTCCAGGACTATCTAAACCTAAATCACAGAACTAAGCATATGAACACTAAATTCTGTTTTGCTTTTGGACAGGGCTGCTTTTGTTCTGCCTGCCTGAGGTCATCTAGCACAGTTTGTTCTCACAGGTATTTAATCGGGTAGTACTACCAAAGCTGTCAGAATGGTATGCCCCTGTCTCAGCACCTTCAAAAACCATGCAGTTCTTCAAAGCAGCATCCCAAGACCCTTCTGAGCTGTGCTGGGAAGGGATATGTACTTGAATGATAGGCACATCTTGTCACCAGCAACTGGCAGACTAGGTATCAAACTGAAAGGACAGCTGTGTGTAATTAGGAATACAGGCAAGCTGTACAAAATGAAGAAAGAGCCAACTAATGTCAGGCCTGAATACTTAGTTTTCAGCCAAAATATTTATGAACAATCTCTCTGAGTGATATCTTATGTCACATTTCTACTTTTTGAAGAGAAAACTTGATGAAAACTCTAGGGTCTTAACCTGCACATTTCACTGCCATCTGCATTACTGAATTAAAAGCTGCTCTGTGCTCTCAGACCTTGATTTTTCCGTGGCTGCTGGTGAGGACAGCATCACAACACAGTTCCCAATAGCTGCAAATTTCACCCAGCCTTTGACTAATCCTTACAGGAATTTCAGTCCAGTGTAACACAACATGGATGGTTGCCAACTTTGGCTGAGTCCCAAACCATGTACTCGCAGCTGGCACATTTATGGTATGTTCAGCAAGGATGTGCAGGTAAAATGTGTGTGGAATGGGAGCGGGTTTTGCCCTTCCTGGAGGGTCCATCTCCTTGCAGCCTTGCAGAGGCTTCTTGCAGCCTCTCAGTCCAACAGGCCAGTTGCCACATGCAGGCAGGAGCTCATTGTTTGTACCATCTGCAGCTTTAAAACCACAGGCCAACCTCCACCACTTGACCCTCTTGGAAGCATGGAGGCAAAGCAAGGAAAAAAATCTTCCTTATTGTATTATAATTGTTTTTATCCCTAAAATATAATTTGAATTGCTTCCAGCTGATCTTCAACTTTGGCATGTAAAAATCTCATAAACCAACCAAATGTGGAAAAAAAAAAGTGAGGGAAATAATTTTGTTAAAGGAATTTGCTTTACAACTAATTTTATTAGGCAGCAATCTGATTAGTAATTATATTTTTTATTGTGAATAACCATTAGAAAGCTGCACGTTGCCTTTGACCTGATTTCGTTTTTGGAAGCCATTTTTATTTCCTTTTTAATTTTTTCCAAGGTGTATCAGTGTTTTACAGTACCTGCTATTGAAAATGCAAATGTGCTTATTTGAGACTGGTTACAAAACTACCAGAGGACAATCAGAACCCCAATTCAACAGAAAAGCATTGTGCAACTTTCATAGGCTGCGTGATCAATATGAGTGCCAATGTGAATAACCTGACCTGTTTAACTAGCTGCTGACGTCCATATTCCTGCAGCCAAAATAGCTGTAAATTACCCAGAAATCAAACAGTGAAATAAAGAAACTGGAGTGTTTCAGTGGTTAAAACAAATAACATAGGTCAGAAACTTAGAAAGAAAGAAAATGCTGAATAAAGGTCCTTAGGTTCTTTTGGGAATGCAAAATCACAAAGTTAGTTATAGAGCTATATTGTTATTTGATCTGAGAATCTGAACTAAAATTGAACTGTATGTTTATGCAAAATGTGTATTTGTGTCCACAGACTTAGAAAGGCAGCATGAGGAAGAGGTGTTAAGGTGAATTTTGCATCCTGCTATTCATAAATGTCATGGAAGGCTTCCAGAGAAAACCTCTTGGATTTTGTGGCATACCAAGCTCAAACATTCAACAATGAAGCTCACCCTCAGAGAATCAAAAGCAGACCTGGTATTTCTGTCAAGAGGTTAAACTACATCTTTCCCTCAACACAAGCAAAGGGAAAATTTAGACTACTGGAAGGGACTCATCTCTCACTTGCAGATTGAGTCTGGTTTTTGCTCACTTAAATTTTTCTGATTAAGGAATGTTTCCAGCCTGCTCCAGGAAAAGGTCTGATGGATTATTGGGGGGAGGGTTGTGAAAACAAACAAAATTTTCTCTGCTTCAGTGCACACAAAGAAAAGGTTGACTCTGAAGTAGTCCATAAAACTCTGATAAAGCTGTTTAAACTACAGAGAGAAGCCTGACCTGACACGTTAAACTGATGCATGTGTACATTTCTGCTTGCACAAAGAGTGAGTTACTCCATTGTACAGGACCCTGAAGGTAAAAAACTGGGATGTAGCTTGAAAGGATGTCACAAGGGCATCTAATCTGTGCTTTTGTCATAAAGTAGGTAGATCTACGGCTGGTAGATCTGTAATATTCAGGTGGATATTTAGCATACTCATGGAGATATTTTAGTCCCCTTGTCATGGTTTAAATACTACCTGGCAACTCAGCCCCACACAGCCACTCACTTAATTCCCCAGCCCCATTCAGATGCAGAAGAAAATTGGAAGAGTCAAAGTAAGAAAACTTGTGGGCTGAGTTAAAGACAGTTAAACAGGTAAAGCATGCTAGCAAAGCAGAACAAGAAATTAGTTCCCCACTTCCACCACAGAGACGTGTCCAGCAATCTGTAGGAAAACCAGGTTACTTCACAGGTAATGTTGACTTGAGAAGAAAAATGCCATCACTCCAAACATGTCCACCACTTCCTTCCTCTTTCACCAGCTTTTATATGTTGAGCATGATGTCATGTGGTATGGGATATCTCTCTGGTCAGCAGGGGTCAGCTGTCCTGGCTGTGTCCCCTCTCAGCTCCTTGTGTATCTGCCATCTCCCCCCATCTTGGGAAAAGGAGTGGAAAAGGCCTTGATGCTGTGTTAGCAATAGCTAAAAGACCCCTGTATTCACAGCACTGTTGTGCTCACAAATCCAAAGCACATCCCCATACTACCTACTATGAAGAAAATTAGCTCCATCCCAGAAAAAACAGTGCACAGCACCCGCCATCATAGTCTACTTCTGCCCTCAAACTAGGAAAAACTTGCTGTAGATTTTCCCTAATAAACAACCGTACATACAATACATAAATATTTATTTTCCCATGCAAAACTGAAGTGATTACTCCTTAAACCTGTCAACATGGAAAATGACTGTTTGCTATCTTCTTGCCATTTTGGAAGTCTGCTATAATTTAAGCAATATTCCCTTAGTCATTTCTTATATAAACAAGGTTGTTTAAATTTGTTCCAAATAAATCGTATTTTCAAAAAATCTTCTTTCTAGATGTCTGTTCTGGATTGTCTCCAATTTATGTGGCTCTTTCTCAAAATGTGATTTTGAAACTCAATGGATTTTCAGTGACAGATAAGGTCTTCCCAATAAGGATGCAGTTGAATAAGTACTTCTCATGCTAGATGAACAAGAACCCTGTTACTATATGAAATGCAAATTATCTTTTTTGCAACTGCTTTGCATTATTTACCAACTCCTTTTCTGGGTGATTTTGTTTTCTATATGCCTGGCAGAGCTGCTATTGACTAATCAGTTCCCTAATGGGCACTAATATTTTTCCTGATATTTTCTTCCTTGGATTTATAATCATATACTGTCACCCCAACATACCAAACCCACTTCAACCTTTGTGGTTTGTCTCCAGTGCTTCCACCATTTCCTACTACAGTTTTAAGTATAAATTCATTAATCTCCTCCTTACCACGTACATTGTTAACCTAAATTACTGGATTTGGTAAAGTCAAGCCAATTAAATTTGCAACATTGCCTTGAAATATCCTTAATTTCACAGAAATCCATTATTGACTCCTCCATGAGCAGAATTTGCTATCTGAGCATCACCCTTGACGTTCCCATCATCTCCATCATGTTTTCCAAGCATACTTACAGCATTCCTCGAAACCCTTACTAAATCTGAGATAATAAATTACTGCCCCCTCTTTAAACTGTTATCCTACAAAAGAGGAAACAGAACTGAAAAGGCATGTTTTGTTCTTGGCAAATGCACCTTGTTTTTAGTCAGTTTTTGTCTCCTACTTGTGTTCTTGTTCCTTAGGTAGTCTTTGAAATGACTCCTAAAGATATCCTCCTACCTCTCTGCCTTAATTTGATTCAGCACTTCCTTCCTTTATTTGGAACACTATTGTTTTGTAGTCTCCTGTAACTCACATTACAATGTAACTTCTGTCTGAATTTAATTTCAGAGATAATTACTGTCACTTATCTATTAACTTCCTCTGCTTCTGCAATAAGAAGTTGCCAGCAATACATTCCCAGAACTTGCTGAATCATCTGTGTCCTCCTCTGTTTCTTTCCCAACAGATATTTGAATAGTTCAGATCTCCAGTTCTGGCAAATCCTTAACTCTGTCTTGACCACAAGACTGATTATATGCCATTTTAAATTTTTTTATTTTTTACCTGAAAGCATCAAAGTAGTCTGTCCTCCACCTTCTCTGGACTTTAGAAGAATCATATACAATCAAACTTTTTTTATCCTCTTCCATACCCTTGTAAATGAGCATGCTAATATAATCTAGCTATGATATTAACTGGCCAGATTGCAATAAAATATTTCAGACTATATTGTGAAAAAAAAATAACATTAAGAATTATAAGAAACTTCAGAATATTTGTTGTGGGTTTATAGCATGTATATATATATATATGTATAAAATATCGATAAATTCAGAGGAAATTTTACTTGAAGTAATGGAACATTGAATCTTTGTTTTAAGGGGGATATTAACTATTACAGACTTTTTTAATACTTATCTTGAATGACTTTTCTCATGTGGAACATATTTATCTCTCACACACAACCTGTGAGCAGGAAATTAGCTAACACAAAGTATTTCTCACATTTCTTCCATTTTCTCTAATGGTGCTATTATGTACCAGGAATTACGTAAGTAAATCTATACCACAAGTTGCATGAGACCGGAAGAATCTTTGATCCAAAAGAATTCAATTAGCCTACTACCCATTTGGAAGGAAATCTGAGGCTTTGCTATGGAATAAAAAGGAATATGGAAGAGCCAGCAGCTGCTGTCAGAACTGCCAAAACTATCAGTCTCAGTGCAAACCAGGTTTTTATGGTAGCGAGGACCAAGAAATTTGCATAAGGTGCTCTCTAAAGAGTTTCAAAATACAAAAGGAATTTTAAGAGTGGAATTGTAAGAGTGGATCAATACCTATGGCTATAAATAATTAGGTCTGAATTCATATAACAGAAAATGCTAGCAGACAGAACTAGGCACCACTAGTTTATTTCTTGATGTGAATGACTGTGCAAGGAGACCGAAGGGCTAACCCTTCTTCATCCTCCCTAAATCCTCCTACTTCCAGAGAGGCAGAGCCACAATGCACTCCAGGAAATAGACAAAAACAGTCCAGGGGAAATGGAGACAGACAAGGCTGGGGAGCTGCAGTCCCTGCTTCCTGGGTTGAACCCTGTCTCCTACAATAGCCACTCATCAGAAGCAGCAAACCGTGCCAGCCACTGGAGCAGACATTCGCACCCTGTCCTTTTCCCTGGTTGTTTCAGGCAGGAGCAGCCTGACACAGTGTACCGCTTTTCTGGGACAGAACTCCAGCTTTCTCACTCTAAAATAATACCTTGGATCTGGTCTTTCCCTTTCCCAGGGGACCTATGTCTGTGTCAAAGCTCAGCTTTTCAGGCTGCCCTCAGTGCCAGATGTGTCTCTGTAGAACTCAGCAGACAATTGGCACAGCACATCACTCTAACATGTGATTCTGTGCACATATCAGCACATATCTAACTGTAGATATTTCGGAAGTTTTCAGGCTGTATTGAATTATACCAGGAGGGTTAGAAATGCTAGAAAGTAGGAGGTGGAGTTATTGTTGTCTTCATTCAGTAGGCCAAGGTGCCAGATGTACAGAATTTAGACACATTGCAAGATCAGGGAGACAATGTTCACATTTAAAGAAAAATACGGTGTTTCAGTCCATAGGTCTGGTTGGCCTAATTCAAGTCAGAATGGAGAAAGGCAGATGATCTCTGTCTTGAGAGGTGCATGAGAAAACATATTTCAGAGCAAAACACAATCTCTGCATTTTGTATGTGCAGAGACATGCTGTAAGTGCTGTGTGGAAGGATGTAAGTTAAGATGCAAAGTGCTTAATAGTTTCTGGAAAAAACACGTCAAGAGTCCAATGGCCTTCAGCATTAGCTTATGTCTTTCCACAAAAAGTGTAGGTTTGTTCCCAGACATGGAAAGAAAAGTACTACCCTATGGAAACTAAGGAGCTAATTTCCAGTTTAAGCAGTCATCAGCTGGCAGCTCTTTGTGGAAAAGCTTTTCTTCACAACTGGAGCCAGGAAAGCAGTACAGAGATACTGAGTAAGAACATATGACACAATTTCACATTTTATCGTCTCATAGCCAAATTGCAAAATACAGTATGCCCAAAAAGAGGAAGGAGACATACAAAGAATATCAGGGTGGAGGCTGAGATTGGAAGCAGTCAGAAGTGGACCAAGGCAAGTGGTTGAAAGGACAGGATCAGTGGAAGAAGTCACTCAAGAGGCAAACAGTAGAAATAACACCATAATCCCTGGTTTTAAATGGCAGTATTTTTCTGTGTCCACTCACAACAAACATGTCATACTCTACAGTACTATTTCTCTGACATCCTCCATCCCTTTGACTTCAAATACAAGGTACTTTTTTGTTTGTTTGTTTGTTTGTGGGGTTTTTTTGTTGGTTTTTTTTTTTTCCCCCACAATGAAAAGCACAGGATGCCCCAAACCATGGAAAATAATCAGGCCTGAGCCATACAGGAGGTTGTTCATGAGAGAATTCCTTTCTTATTCACTGCAAAATCTGGAAACTAGTAAGGGATGAAGCTGGGTTTGGGGTAAAAGAGTAGGATTTTTTTTTAAGGATGTGAATGTTTCCTTTGAGAATAAAATTTCATCCTTAGCTCTGACAAAGCTAAGTGGAATGATAAGAAGTCGCTTAAACCACACGTGGGTGATTAGTCCATCCTTTGACAATCAGATGGATCATTAAATTATTTATTACAAAGGTTGCAGCAACGAATCTTTGAATTTACTGGTCAAAAAAGATTAGCTGCATGTACTACTGAGTTATTAATGGTTGTGAATGTCCCTGATAAACCCAAAGACATTGCAGATAAACAATAGTTTAAAATACCTTAAGTAAGCTTTAAGGGTTTTTTCTTTCTTCTTCTGCAGTAGTATTAACCAGAGTCATCCTGTTGACAAAAAATCTCAAAACACAAAAAAAAATTTCATAAATTTCATCTAGGTTTCATCAAAATTAAGAAAACTTGGACACCTTGTTTCTTTCCTTCCATCCTGCTTTATGTGCATATTCACTGTGAGGTAGAAGAGCACAGAGCCAATAGAGCAAACACAGCTTTGAAAAAACAGCATTTGAGACTCTGCCTTTAAACTATGGAACACCACAAGTTCCAGGCAGTGGTACAGGAGACTCAAGCTTTTGTGGTGTTCTGAAATGCTCTGTGGGGCTTGTGAGAGAGTAACAAATAGCTCAAGTTCATTATAATTTTATTTTAAAGGTTGTGTTAAGCTATTTAGTAAGTTGCAAAAGTTTATAATGCTTCAGAGTGATGCCTATGTCCCTCATGGTGTGCCAAGCTAAAATATCCAAGCTCTTCTGTTGTGTTTAGTCTAATTTTGCTATGTCCATGAATAAAAAATGTAGGCAAAGTCAATGACTTTTGAATACAAGAGGTCAACAGGTGAGCAAACAAATCACATGCAGCAAAAATTAATTGTGCTAACTTTAAAATTGCCCCTTTCTTCAAACAAAGCATATACATGTTAACTAGTTGTCCTAAAAGGACAAGCTCAGACTAAGTGAAAAAAAGCTGCATCCATGTTAGTCACTACTTACTAACCTCCTGTGTGTCATTAGGAGTTTGGCATTTATTTTCATGATCTAAA
Organism: Aegithalos caudatus; assembly: GCA_013389925.1. Taxonomy (NCBI): domain Eukaryota; kingdom Metazoa; phylum Chordata; class Aves; order Passeriformes; family Aegithalidae; genus Aegithalos; species Aegithalos caudatus. Next base: position 520,110 of record WEIU01012882.1, on the reverse strand, counting down.
TTTAACTGTCTTACATGAATCTGTAGTCATCACTCTTAGAGTGTTTGAATGACATGAGAAATGCAGGAGATTGAAAATATGTTATTATCATCATCTGCATTTAAAAATAATTCATTACAAATGTCTTGGCTCACATTATTTTATTGTAATACATAAATGCTTTTTGAACTCTGATCTCATACATTAGAACTTTACTCAGCTCACACGGAATGGCTGAATGACAGTATAAAACCACAAGCATCCATGAGCTGGTCACATATTTCTGTTGGTGTAAAAAAAAATTATATGTCTGGTTTTAAGTTAGATATATAGCAAGGACTCAAAGGCTCTCACCTCAAGAGCTAATCTTAACTGGTCCAGCTCCAAGGAGAACATCCCAAGAACTAAACTCAAAACAACTGCACCTAAACACTCACACAAGGAAGAAGAACAACCAGTCCTGGAGCACTGTCAGCTGGACATGACCTGGGAATTTGCTGGCTAAAGAAAATAGCCTGAAATTGAGTACAATGCCACAGAGGTAGAGATGTGCCACTGGTATAACTGAGACAGGGTCTGGAGGGCAGGCAGGGTGCCCTGAGGAAGGGATGAAGCAGGACAGCTGCTCACAGGTGAGCTGCACTGAGACTCACCTTTTTCCTCTCCCTCCCACCCCAAAACCCTGAGGAGGCTCATTGTACAGTTGGCCCTCTTGCATCTGCTTTGATAAAACATATGCTACAAATATAATAAATGAAATAGAGAGAGAAAAAATGAAATGCTGAAACTGAACCTAAAGAAACCTAGAAACAAGGATATTCTCTGAAAATTAACTTCTGCTTGTGCAAACAAGCTGTGGCATGCTCAGACTTCCTCAAAGTATTGCATCATAATAATTTGTTTTCAAGAATAACAAGATTTAAGTCATGATCCTCTATTAAAAGTCATTGTAAAAGGAGGATTTAATTAGTTTTCTTAATCAAAAAGTAACAGAATGAAAGCAAATGCCAAATATCACTAAATCTAAAAGACAAAGTTGGTGACTGGCATTTAGACTCTCAGACTGCCTCTGCACAATTGCCCCATTCTAGGTAGACAAAGAAAAACTTGAGTTACTGATTTAAGAGAAATTAGGAGATTGGACTTGGGTAAATCAATATTCTGCTTTTATAATGAAGGTTTTAAGAAATCATCATGCAGGAACAGGCAAAAATCCTGAAATGTAATCCCATAAACTATAAAATACTTCAACAGCTAGTTTCTATGTTCTAAAGCACTCTTCCAGAGATGGAAGTTGGATGCCACTGCCACGTTTCATTACTGCACTCTTTGCTCCCTGGCTCCAGTGACATGACATTCACAGCAGAGACATCACTCCTGCTGCTTGCTTGCAGTCTGTGAGGTCTGCTGGCCTGAGCCAGGAGGCTCCTGGGATGCTCACTGGGGTGACATTGCTTCATCTTGGTTCCCAGTGCATGGCCAAAAGTGAATACCACAGAAGCAGCCATTAAACATTAAAATAAAATAAACAAACAGAAAGTGACATTTAAGAGAATGAATGGAAAACAACATAGTTGCATTTAAGGACTTCCTTCCCCTCCTCTTTGCCTAACAGAGGCAGTTGGGCCATATGAAGAGCTAAATTATCTCTTACAACATGGTTTTGTTTAGAGACTGGATCACTCCACCACTAAAGCCAACTCTCATTAAGGGTTATTTCCAGGGGCAACTAGCATCTCCTGGCAGATTTTAAAAGACTAGAATTTTGGACATGTCTACAAAGACATTCCCAGCAACTCTGTTTAGTATTTAATTCTTTTGATCTTTTAACCCTTACGAGCTTGTAATAATGAGCAAGGCAGATTTAACTGAGGAAATAATAATAACACAGTAATTAAACTCTTAGCATTTTTTATCTTCAGCTGTCCAGCCTTTTCCAATGGAGGTAAACACAAAACTAGAGGACATGATTCAGCCTTGCAGGAAGACCTCCTGCTGTCACACACATCAAATCCTATTCATAGCAGTACCCAGCTCTAGGTTTGAAGTAAATTCTTTTCCTACCATTACTCCTGCTGAGATGCTCTTTCAGGACTTCACTGCTGCAGTGATTAGAGGCATCTTAATTTTGGTTATGCATTTCTTATTCCAGTCTTATTATACAGTCTCCTTAATTAGTGGAAATAATTACATGCCCTTAATTTTTTTCTCTCCCTTTGGAAGAACTTATGGTCTGTCATTGCCTTTCCAGGCAGAAGATAACTCATATTGCTTATTCTCACAAACTCTCCATTACCCCACAGTCTTCCACCCATGTTTATGTTCTCCTATGCAATCCATATTTCCTAAATGGCACCACTCAGTGTGGTGGTAGTAATAATAATTATCATCAATGAGACAGTAATAATCATCATCAACTTCTATGTTCTTTCCTATTAAAAGCAATCAGTCATAGAGTTCTGCCATTCTTAGGTGGAGATGTGAATCTCAGTTCTTTCTCTACCTTGATCCTTCCTGCATTTTATTGGCTTGGATTCATCGGCAAAACTAGGTATCAACTGTGACCAAAGGCAGGGCACTTGTTTCTTCCCTGAGTTGATAGCTCTATTCACAAGAAGGGGACCTGTAAAAAAGCTGGAGAGGGACTGTTTACAAGACCATGAAGTGAAAGGAGAAGGGAGAATGCCTTTAAACAGAAAGTGTAGGGCTAGATTAGGTAGTAGGAGGAAATTTGTCACTGTGAGGATTGTGAGGCACTGTAACAGAAAAGCTGTGGGTGCCCCATCCCTGAAAGTGCTCAAAGCCAAGTTGGATGGGGCTTTGAACACTTTCAGGGATAGGACACTCACATCTTCTAGTGGAAAGTGTCCCTGCCCATGCAGGAGGATTGGAACTAGATGATCTTTGAGGTCCCTTCCAACCTAAATCATTCTATGATTTAATGATAAGAAGGAGGCCTGAGTCTCCAGCATTCACAGGCTAGCAGAGTAATGATGATGAGACCAAAGAAACCACTGTGTCTTTCCCACACTGTCCTCTGGACTGTTCTCAAACCAGCCAAAAGATCAGCCATGGTAAGGGCCAGCCAAAGTAAAAGGAGTGGTAGCAACATACTGAGGGTACATGTAATCACATCCTTTAATTACTTTGTCCAGCAGTGTCTCTAACTTGAAAGCCACAAGTCACTTGAGAGTCTTTTTTGCAAGTAAACAAACAGTATCAACTACTTCCAGTCATAGCCTGGCCTCCTTAGCACTTATGAGGAAACACATTTGGGAGCCAAAGCAAGCAAACATTATGATTCATTTTTCCCACAGCTTAGCAGATGGATGGATAAATGAAAGAAACCTTTATAACCAAGGCAAAACAGGACATCTACAGCTTTAAATGAATAGTGGTGTTCAAGCCTTATGAGACAGAAACACTGACAATGCCTCATTATCCATGAAGGAATCAAGATGTGCATTTCTATGAAATTTATGTACATATAAGTGAAGTTCCTGGGGAACAACTCAAAAGATGACAAACTAGTAAGAGCAGTGAGAAAGAGAGGACCTTCACTTTTTTTCAGCACTGAGATACTGACCTTTTCAACATGTTACAAAGGAGGTTTCTGTTTACACCTGAAGTTATTGTCATGTTCTAGGATAATTCAGACTGAGGCAAAAACTTAAAATGGGTAGAAGGGACACACAACTATAAGAGCCAAACTACAATTTGCAGTTAAAGATTCAGAAATTGATTAATTTCCCAAGCTCTAACAAGTGAGCTTGATTCTAAAAGAGTTTTCAGAAGTTTCCTCATTATTATATGTCTGGCTGAAGAACTTCAGGAAGTTAATATGCTCTTCTTGAAAACTGACTGGAGTTATAATTCAGCTGTTTTATTAAGCTCCTTATATTGTGTATACCAGATAATGTATAGACTGATAGAGACTATAGTTTCCAGCACTATGTGCACACCAAAGCAGAATACATATACATATATATAGGTGGTTTTCTTATCATTGACATGAGTTTCACTGAAAGCAAGTTAGTGTGTCCACTGGAAGCAGAGCCAGGAAGGAGCAGGCAGACACTGCCTGCCATGGGAGCTGAGCTGGCTGAGAGCTGTGGAAAGGGTGACAGGCCCCAGTTCACCTGCTGTCACTCAGCAGACTTCCTCCTGGTCCCAGCAGGGCTCTCTGTACTTCAGCCCTGCACACAGGACAGCTCTTTCTTTACTTCCTGTAATAGCTGTGGCACTTCATGACCACACAATCTGTGAACCAAAATGTTTTTCCAAGGCACCAGCTAAATATTTTCAGCCTCCCTCTTATGTCAGATTCCACAATATATACCTTTGGGCCTGCCTCCCAAACTCTTACAGTATTTTTATTTAGTGTGAGCCTGTGCTTGGTCTGCACAGTTACAATTAAATTACAATTAAAGTAATTTCCCAAGAAAGCCCAGCAGCCTCGACTACATGACAAGGTGTGTCTGGGTTTTAGACTGCTTCTTTTTCATAACCTAAAATCCAGTGATCCACAACCATTCATTCCTGGTTCATCTTGCTTTGTCTCAAACTGTGGAAAAAGACAGACGCCTCTGAGATGCAATTCATGCCATTTATTCTAGGCACCAGGGAGAAGTTTTTCTCCTCTGAGTGGAGAGGAAACATCAGTGGCTATCTTGGACTATCTTATTCCTTTAGGCTGTGTGAAGGCTGGATGAGAGGTACCCCACCCTAGGCTATCTTTAGCAGCTGCAAGGTTATGAGTGGACAGGGAGTTCTCAGCTCCAAAACGTAAGAACTATTCTTTACTTTGTTTTTCTCTGCTGGACCTGTTGCTTGACAGACTTGAGGCAGAATAATCATAAACACTTTAATTAGCTTTTAATACCTAAAACACTATTCCTGGCAATGATATTTCAACAAGGAGGTCCTCATCCTCCTGCATGCATGCCTTCCCTCCCCAGCTACTAGGATTTAAAAAAAAAAAAAAATGTAACTTTCTTGTCTTTATCAGCAAAGATCAACTCTATGTGCAGGTCAGGCCTTGTTTTCATTTGCTCCCGCATTTATTTAAGGGTTTTGTTTGGGAACCAGCAGATCAAATTATTTGGTGCACTTCACATTAATTTAGGTTCAGTTTGGGGGCTACTCTTGTCAAACATTATGCTGCCTATTTAGATGGATAAATGACATCAAGATCACATACACTGAAAACTAGAAAATAGTTGTTAATTCAATTTGTGTTTCCTGAAAACAACTTCTGCATGAGAAGCCTCTGTCCTGGATGCGAACTCATGCCAAGATTATGGTATACCAGTCTTTTCCCCTCTGTAGGTGTGCCTCTGAAGTTGTTGCAGATAAATTAGCTCCCTGGAAAATGCTATAAACCCACACAGTCCCAGGAACAAGGTGACCTTGTCCTCATTACATCCATAATTTTTCTGAAGAGAAACATTGTTGTGCAGAGCCCTGAATCCTTGATGTGATGGTCCCTAATGCTGTACTTCTTTTCAGTTCTGGGAAAGAGCTGCCATCCTCAAAGAGTCATCTCATATCTCACATCTTTCTTCCCACTCAACTCACACACCAGCATTTTGGTTTGGGTTTTATTTGCTTTCCATTTTTTATCTTACATTCATATTTTTTCTCCTTCTCTGGTTTTGGAGAAGGATCTAAGGTATTCAGCTTTCTTATGGCACCAGTACTCTGTTTACTTAAATTTCTGCTTCTTTTCCAGTACTTAGTGAAATCCAACCCTGCACCTACAGTCATGTATGTGATGACACTCCTCCTGGAGGATACAGATGGAAAGGAAGAGCAAATCACATTTTTAAACATTACACCTACTGCCAAACCTAATTTGTTCTCTGGGTACAGACTAGCCATTCCTTGAAAATACTGAGCATCCCTGATGCTCCTAAAACATTTTCAATGTTCCCTCCAACACTGGTCAGCTCATCCGTAGCTTTCTCCCTTCAAAGAACAGATATCCAAGTGGACTGACTGTTCTCCACACTGCATCCACCTTTTTCCCATTTGCCCATAAAATACTTGTAGTCATTATCATCTTTAATATTCTACACTTGGAAACAGTGAGTCCTGTGATGTTTTCGGATGCCCTTGACCTAAACTGCGTCAGAACTCTCATCTCTGTGCCTGTATCTTCACAACAAACATTTAGAGTATTTAAAGGGAGGGTTTGGTTTGAATCTCATTACATATGAATGTTCTTGCTCGTACAGTGAAGATTTCTTAACTCACGCCACATCCTCCTCTTTAAAATCTTTCCAGATACTTACTGGCCAAACTCAGAGCCAACTAGAAGTGGTGGTGGAAAGGAATAAGGTCATTGTCTCTCCCAGATGGATGTGAGCCATTCACTTCTCTGGGATTACAATTTGGTTTTTTGGAGCCAAAGATCATCCTGATTTTTTTTTTTCCCTATAGGGTTTGAAAATATTCTGGGGTGATTTATGTGAACAAAAAGCTTTATCACTGATGCCTGTGAGAGGTGTCAGGATCTGTACTAATCTAGGTCTTAATGCAGGTTCTCTTCCCCTCCTATACAGATCAAGATAATACAGATTTTATATCATGTAACGATTTCTCAGCTGTCATAAGTGGTATCTCTTTGAAGAGGAAGAGGGGAAGTAACCAAATAATTTTACTCATTCTGACCCTCAAAGTACAACATGGTTACTGATTATTTATTGTTCCCCTGTGATCCATGTTAAGACTAGAATCCAGCTAGGTTAACCTAACAGGCAGTGTTTTGCATCCTGTGTAACCAGTTTGCATACTGCAATTTAAAGGACACCATCTGAAGCCCCACCAGGCTGGTCACAAAAAGGGTTGGAGGCACAAAAGTATGAGACTGTTCATTATTACTGGCAATCTGCCCAATCATATCCAGGAATAAAACTTTTTATTAGCCAAATTACTCTCAAAACACTTAAGTATTCCTCCAATTCTTTCTTTGGCAAAGATGACAACACGTTACAGCTGCCTATGAATCTTTAGCTACAACATATTGGTAGATAAAAGAGAACTGAATTCTGTGTACAGTTATCTGTTATACAGATTGAGTTATCTGGGGTGGGGGGGAGGATATTCTGAGACAGTCTATTTAAGCAAAGTGTAATCCAAATGGTGAACAAAATTAGTTTTTCTGTGGAGAGATTCATAGATACATAGTTGCCATGACAACTGCATTTGGCTCTGAAAAAGGGAAAACAAATGGCTCTTTTTAGACTGAAGTAAAATAAATTTAGTCTGTTTGCATAGAAAAATTGCTTTCTCACTCTGGTGTCAAATAGTCCTTCTGTAGAAAGCTTCCTTAGCTTCCTTTTTTAGATTTTAGGGGGTTTCTTTTCCTGGTGGGTTTTTTTGGGGGGTTTGGTTTTGGTTTTTTTGGGGGGGGGTTGTTTTGGTTTTTGTTTGTTTGGGTTTTTTTTAACAGTACATCTATTGGAATTACAAAGTGTGATAGCACCTCCCCTTCCCTACCCTTCCCATATCCAGAGCATGATTCTGTGTTCCAAAATTCTACAGATTGCTCCCTAGTTGCCAAATAATAGAACCAGATTTCCTGCATCTAAGCAGCATAAAAATGCAAACTTATATTCTTAACTTCATCAGATCATAGAAGACTGGGAAAAGTGGGAAAGAGCTGTTATTATCAGTCTGTTGGGAATGCAGTATATCAGGTCTGAAATGCTCTCTGTGTCTGAAGTGAAAGATAGCCAGGGTGATTTTTTGTTCTGTTGGCAGTTGGAGAACCAAGTGGATTTTAAACCTTTGGTATTGTATATCCTTTATCAGCTCTCCGCTTCCAGCACTTGTGCATGCATATCCCTCCCACGATCACACAGGCCAGCACAACAGGAATCATTGCAATGTACCAGGACAGACCAACAGCTAGAAAAGTAAACAAATTAAATATTAGAAAAACAGAAAAAAAAAACCAACAACAAACTGCCAGGAACATAGTTCTCTAAGCTCAAGTGGGAAGAGGAGAAATGACAATAAAAAGGATTTCTGCAAGTTCACCTTCCAGCAGGGCTTATCACCTTTGAAAGGAAGAGATTGAGAACTCTGGGAAATATGTTCATGAAGACAGGAGGAAGGATTGGAAAACAACAGAGTGAGAATTTGAAGCCCAATCTTTTGCATACACCCAACTTTCTGAACCCCTGATGAGAGCAGCTGTGTGCTTTCTATCTTGGTTTGTTAAAAGCAGAGACATTCCAAGCAGGAAATCCAAGCACCATGTGGACCAGGAATACTTAACAATTAGTCCACCCTCAAGTAGTGTGATAATTTTTTCCTACAGAGCAGTTTATAAATCAGTTACAATCAACCCAAGACTCAGAACTTCTCAAATCTGGCTAATTCCCAACACCAGTGTCTGTCCAGGCCATTCTGGATTATTCCAATGTATATTGCCTCCTCTGTAGCTTTTCCTGTGTAGCTCATAGAAGACAAGGGCAGCACATGATTCAGCAAAATGAGTGCAAATCCCTTATCATAGGGTGCTGGAGTGAGTCATAACTGGTAATGAAGTCTGAAAGTGTTCATGTACCTTTCAAAGACAGTGTGAGCAAGATTTGGTGATTCACCAATGTCATGCAAAGAAACAATTAGCTTCACATTATTTATACAGCTGGTTCTTGGCCAATGATTTATCACACTGCAACATTAATTGTGCTGAGTTTGGGTCTTCTCTTCCCATCACTAGGAGCCAAAATAACAACACCCATCATAATTTACACTTATTGTTATTTTGGCAGCAGTCTGTACAGGAGGAAAAGAAATACTCTAATCATTTATTCTGTTATTGTCTTTTTTTTCCATACTCGTTGAGGAACTGGAGGAGATTTGGCCCTGCTGCAAAGAGAGTTTGCCAGCAAGTCTGTTCATTGGAACACTTATTTCACAAACTGTATTGCAGTCTCATCCAATAAACAGATAAACCAGCAGAGATGGATCCTTATCCCTGCATAAAATGTCAGTAAATGACCTACAGAAAGTGCATTTTGTGAGGCTGTATCAGACTACAGGATAAAGAGGCAACCAGATTTTCCTCAGGCAGTAACTCATCCCACTTGCTCCTACAGTATAAACAGATCAGGTGATAATTTAGCATTAGAATAACAACAAAAACTATCAAAAATAAGCAGTAAAAATAACTACCTTCCTGCTTGACTCTTGTTGGCAGTACTTGGTATCCATGTCTGTTCTGGGCCAGACAGGTGAAGTCTGTGTAAAAGTCCTCTTCTTCAACAGAATCAAAAATGAGTGGTACTTCAATGAAGTTTTCACCATTTTCTACAATTTCTCTGGAAGAATAAAAAATATTTAATGTTAAATATTTTAATAAGATGGATTTTCTCTATTTGATATGTTCATTCTAATAGCACATTGCAAGAGAATTCGTTGGATATTGGTTCATTTCTGAACTAGCCCCTCAAGGATCCCTATTGTCTTCAGCCCAGCTAAAAACTGGGCTAACTACTTGAGTCTCAGTGGGTAATACCTATCCTGCACTCTTTGGAGTCTAGAGGGAAAAAAATATACCTGGATTTGTCTTGCAAAAACAAAGGGAGGGGAAAAAGGCAAGTGGAATTCTGTCTATCTTTGAGCTCACTTCACAGCACTGTGCAAGGACCTAATTCCTTCTCTCTGACCACCTGAGGTTAATCCTTATGATCAGCTGGAAGAGGACATATGGAGAACATAACCCTGTAAATGTTTGAGAAAGCTGAACCACCATTCCTGTCAATCACATGTTCAAAGCCAATAGCTCAATACAAGAAACTGTCCAAGAAGTTTCCAGCTGATTTCAACAGGATTATTTTAGGAGTCCCACTATTTGAAAGTGGCTTTTTAGCTGGAGTCAAACATCATTCCTTAATATCTTTTTGTCATTACCAGAGCAGTTATCCATCATGAGTCTGCATGGCACAGCAGCAATGGAATTCCCTGGGCGCTCCTCCCAGGAGCTCTTTACCAGAGATTTCTGCAGGGGATTTGTTTTCCCAGTGGCATTTGAGCTGTTTTGTAATGCTGCCATAATTAGGGCTTCCAGCAGAACTGGAGTGTCTCACACACTGTGTGTCCTGCAGGAACCTCAGCTGTTGCTGTCTTTGTGCAATTGCATGATAACGTATAACAGCAATAATGGTAGTGATAGACATAACAAAAATGATTTTTAAAGTCCAAGTAAGAAAGTGCTGCTCTATTCTAAAGCTGGCAGAGACTATAGCTGCAGCACATTTTTATGGTTCCTGGCCACAGATTCAATTCATTGTCATTTATCCACATAAACAAGACTATAAATTAATTTTCCCAGTCATGCTGTGGGGAATGGGAAAAGACTTAAAGGCTTGGGCATACAGCTGAGTTCCTATGTTACCTATGGCTGCACTGGTGGCCACAAATTCCCAAAACCATCTCACATCCATAATGGTTAAACATTTTTGTCCCTCAAAATCTGGATGCCACCTGCCCAAACTCTGTTGGAAATGACACCTAGCCCATGCTAAACCCTAATCAATAGCCAGAAACCCTTTGGGAAGGTGCTAGCTGGTGTGTGATCAGTTTGGGAAGTGACAGCTGAGGCAATGGCATCCCAGAGCCAAGGAACCTTCCGGGCTCTGTCCACCAGTACACACAGAGCCGCCAGGCAAGGGTAATGATCTTTTTGAACACTCTGAGCTTCATGAAACAAGAAACAAATCAAGCTGACTTAGTCCTCAATGAAGAGATTTCAGTTAGGAAGTTTATCTCACATTTACAAAAACACTAGAGGTGTGCCTGGATGCAGTCAGTTACTCAGGTAACACATCACAAGTACAGAAAGTAGGTATCTTTCCCTTTCCTAGTGGGAAAAAAACCCTTGAGGTATGCAGCTATGAGGCAGCTGTAAAAACCTTGAGGCATGTAGCTATGAGGCAGCTGAAAGAAGGCTCCTCAAGTCTAGGAGACACAATGAATCAGGGCAAAAGGATATGGAACATCCTGTTTCTCCCTCCCACCAGCATTCCCTTCAGTGCTACCCTAGCATCTGTTCTAACACTCAGTGGGTGTCTGTGTGAGTCAGTTTAACTCACTAATGTGGAAAAGAACAAGCTTAGGGGGAAAAATGTTATTCAGAAAACAAAATGTTTGTAAACATTATTTAGAAAAAAAAAAAAAAAAAAAACACAAAAACCATCAAACCACTAGATAATTTTCTGTTGTCTTAGTGTGTTCAGAACACCTCATGAATGTTGCCACTTTGCTAGCGTGGGGTTAGGAGAGACATAAAAGAAGCCCTCGGAAGGATCAAGTCTTCTTGCTTTCCACTGAAGTCAGCCCTTACAACAGCTCAGTTGTTCATGAAAATGTGCTTAAAGTTTGTCTCAAAGTTGGCTCATTTGCAAACTACCATGTCACAAAAAAACAGAGATAAAGAATTTCTTTCAGTGACTGGGTTGGACTTAGAGGTTTTTTTTGCTTGCCTGCTTTTTATTTTTTCCTCAGCTCTCACCTTCACTTCAGATCTGCCCATTTTCCATTTCATTACCTGGCATTCAGCTGCACTGAGGACCCCTGTAGCACTGCAGGTTAGAACAATAAGCAAAAGGAAGCACTTTCAGCCACACTTACTGTCGTTCCCCCTCTGTAACTCTGCTTTGTTTATAAATCACGTCAATGCTGGTGTCATTTGCCAGCCATTCCACATCGGTTTGGAAATGGCTGCTCAGGCCAATAAACACTTTGCACGGGAGAGTCATCTTGGAGCCTGTCAAAAAAGAAAGGTTTAAAAACAATTTGGATCCATATGAAGAACTACTCTTCCTTTTGGTGAAAACTAACAAGGCCAGTAGGAGATAGCACACACATCAAGAACCACTACTTTCAAAACTGAAGTTAATCTCCAGATTGTTTTTCGTCCCCTACTCCTTGGCAGCAAGACCCTTGAGGGTAGCAGTTCTTCCTGCTGCTAACCAAATAACTTCCCTATTGCAACACTTGCAACTCTTGCACTAAACACATTCCCTAGAGGCAAGACTGTGTCCCTGCGGCCTTTCCCTTTCTGGTGTGATTTTCCCCTCTGGAGCAACTGCATCAACCAGCAGCACAGATTCACTCAGAGATGCTGTGCGTGAGCACATTCAGCTGAAGGTGGGACCTCCAGGAATAACGTGTTTTTGCAAAATTTCTGAAACTTTTTAATTGCTATAATTACTGTAACTCAGGGATAAGGAGACTCCAGACTGATGTGTATCTACATTATATGGAAGTATATCTATATACCCAGAAGACAGCATCTGGTTGTAGACATTAAAAAGCAAAGAATACTCTAGCACCGACCCTCAGCTAATATAGTTGAAACCAAAAACCTACAACAAGTTATGCCAACAAATTGCACCATAAGAGGACCGGTTCTATTTTTTTCTCTGACTATATATTTCCAGATAAGATGTTTGGCCTTACCAAGAGCAGCTGATGTTGTCTTTTGGGCTGGATACACAATTATCGGGGTAATTCTCTTCTCTTGCTCTTGGCAGAAAAAGAGAAACAGAGTCAGTGCTAGGACAAGACAGCGCATGGCCCCAGAACTAGAAACATGTCACTTCACCCAGCTGTGTCGTCTCCCAGGAAAGGACTGGGTTGCTGAGGGGATTTGCGCTCCAAGCCGGATCCCCGCGGCTGCGGGACAGGCGGGATCCCGCGCCCAGCCCGAGCCTCAGGGACGCGCCGTGGAACGTGCGG
>WEIU01012882.1:421768-503264 GCA_013389925.1 Aegithalos caudatus | reverse complement strand
CGGAAAGAAAAAAAAAAAAAAAAAAAAAAAAAAAAAAAAAAAAAAAAAAAAAAAAAAAAAAAAAAGACGAGTAGGGCTGAAAAGAGCCATGGCTGAAGTCTCAACTCACTGCAACACCACAAATCTGGTACCAGTCTAGTAAATGACACACTGAGTCTCATGAAAACTCTTCCAACAATACCAAGTCAGTCAAATTCTGGTTTCAAATGGGACTCACAAGAAAAGTGAAGACCAGGGATATGGAAGAGGGAAGAGGAAAGCCACTGCAGGGCCACAATGCCTTGTATATGCTTCATAAGGCAATCTGAGGTACAACAAGGGTATTTGATCTCAGCAAACCCACTGTCTGCAGCATGCCCCACTTGCCATTACACTGATTGGCTCAGAGGTAACAAAAAAAAACCCTCTCTATACACTATTATCCTATAAGATTGTAGCCAAAGCAGCAACCCTGCATCACAATTTATCCAGATTTCAGTACTGGCAACTATAGGAGAGACACACACACTCTAAGGGCCCTGACTTCCCTTGTTCTCTCTAATAAGGTCAGCAATGAAATTATCTTAACCAGAAATGCTCTGAATATAACAGGAGTTTAAAATCAAGGTAATGCATTTAGACATAGTCATTTGGTTAGTGAACTAGATTTTCTTTTAAATACCTACCTTTTTGTGCAGATATATACACCTGAGTCTTCTAGCATCGCTGGTAAAAACCAGAGTGCATTTCCTTTTGCCCAGATTCTTGAATCTTCATCTCTTCCTGATATCATGGTGTTTGAACCATTTTTATGCCACGTGATATTAGGGGTCAAGGCAGAGAAATCCAAATGTTTGTATCTGAGGGAAGGGCATTTCAGAACCACAGGCTCTCCATGCAGATCATAGTAATGTTTGAAAAACACAGTATGATCTGGGCAGTTTTCTATATAAATCAGAGATATTTTTCCATTACTGTCAGACAGGAACATTAAAGAGAATGGTGAGGGAAACAGAAGGAAAAAAGATAAACATAGACTTACCTATGTTTTTGACTGGCTGGAGTCTGAAAGAAGAGGCACCTATTGTGCACATCACCAAGACAAACAGCTCATTCATTTTTTTCCACAGGAAATCAGAAGGAGGGGGTCAAAGGAGAGTGTTTTGAAAGCTACAAGGAAGTTTATTACAAGACATATCATATAATCAAAATACTCAACATTAGTTAAAGAATTAACCACTATTTTTCTCACTCCAGACTTGAGGAGCTTTGGTCCATCCCCAGTGAGCAGAAAGGTGTCTCCATCCCAAGTTTATGGGGGCTGAACTGTGGAACCAGAACACCTGGCTTGGCACACACATACCACTTCTGGTTCTTTCACTCCAGAAGATGAAAACAGCACACCACAAGATGCTGCTGTCCCCACAGCTTTTCAGAGCAACTGCTACAGGTGAAAAAATTTAGCTCAGCTTATTTTGCAGTAAGATGTGACTAAGGCACAGGTCAGCTGCTTCGACTGAGCTGTATGTAGTTGCTCAGGAGCACAGGAGCAAAGTAGGCCAGCTAGTCTGAATCGGGCTGCAGGAAAATTTCCTGCTATAAGCAGAGCCAAGCTTCCTTGGCTCCAGCAAATGTTTCTGTTGGGACAAAAAACATTGACTCCCATGGCTTATATACCCATCTTTCTGGTGGTGCACAAGTAAGTTTCCAGCATGGACACTTTTACCATCTGTTCTTAAAAAAAAAAGAAAAAGAAAAATAAGGAAAACCCTGAACAACCTGTCCTGAAAATCAGATAGGGTAGCTACTAAGGGAAAACAAAATTCTCCTCTCCCAGTTGTTCATCAGGTGTCATCCGTATGGGTCTGGCATGGGCATGGCAGTGTCGTGTCACTGAATGCTTCTGCTCTGCCGTGAGGCCTCAGCTCCTGCTACTCAGTTGATTGATTATGTTTTACCTTGGTGTGCCATTAGCAAAAATATATAAAACATGCTGGATATAGGCACTAGTTTATGCTCAATGTAAGGAATTGATGAGAAATACAGTACATGTATCCACATGATGCATTACACTATTTGCATTTTATATACAGGAATGGAAATTGCATACATTTACCATTACCTTAAAACAATGAATATTATATGACAACAATTTCAAACCAAAACCAAAAGCAAAAATAAATATTTCTACCAATATAACATAGTCTTTTCCCTAAGTATACATCTTTGGGCATCTTTTTATATTCCATCATGCTCATACTTCCATCATGGCTTTAATCCAAATTTCTTCCTGTTCTAGAAGCTATACATACCTGACATTTGATAGTTTGACTACAATAAACTATTTTAGCTTATTGTTATCTCTACAGCACCACAAAACCAACCTCTTGCTCAATAATACCGTTTCATAACCATGGGTCATCTCCCGTACTCTTAGATCTGCGCGGGTTTCCAGGGAATTGGTATGGAGCTCTAGCCTCTCTCAGCTATACCTGAACCAGGTGCTAGAGGCATTAACAAGCCCCATGGTTCACATCAATACCCTATAACTGGTGAGTTTCTCTCTCTCCAGATCCTTTGCCTGACAAAAATACTTGGTTATTCTGTTCAGAGCTTTCTGGTCCCTTTTGTTTAGTAACTAACAATCTCCATAAGCCCTATACCATTTGAGAGTTTAGGTAAAGGTTTTCATTCCCAAATTTCAATCAGATTCACTTACCTATGTTTTTGTAGTCTTTCAGCCATAAAAGTCTCACAAAAAGAAACTATCAGACTGAAAATTCCTAGTGAGGACCTTATATAGGGTTGAGCTGAACACACAGCGGAAATTTGTCTCTCATTGCCCAATCAGATTTGTGTCAAAACCAAACAACGTTTTAAAACCAACTTACTTTCCTTCCGTAGAGTGAGGATAAGAGAAACAGGGGCACAGAGAGAGAAAAAAGATGTGTTTGGATTTCCCAAAAAAAGGGGAAATGACTGCTAAATATATGACTAATTTTCCTCTTTTCTGACGAATGGTAGCTTGCATACACCCATGTCTTCACATGACTATTTCACACACTACCTCAAGTAAAAAATTTACAGGAGTAACAAAAGGTGTACTGCAGTGCAGTCAGCAGGTAAATAACTGCACAGCAGCTAAATAATTGCAATCTTCACATTTTGTGATTTAGCAAGCTCTTCATGGACAACATAAATCTGTGATTTCCCTGAATCACAAATGTGCTGATTCCCCTTTCCTCTCACAACATCCATTTTAGTGCGACAGCTTGCATTAAGGCTCTCTTGCAATGGGATATAAAGAAGTAGCAGCTAGAGTCAAATTATGTTTTCCAGGCTCCTGGGGAGGAGTAAGAAAAAGAGTATGAATTGTGGCAATTTTGGCATTCTAGGAGAGGGCAATCAAGTGAGGGACTGCAGTTCCCAGATAGACTAATATTCTCAGATACATCTAACAAGGATCAACATTTTTCAACAGCTTTTTTAGAATTCTGCCCTGGCTGTCTTTTTATCCAGAAAATGTCTTGATCACATGCAGCAGTATGAGGACCTCAAATTTCAATTGCTTTTCTGGAGATGCAAAAGTCTGGTTTAGAATAACTCAGGAAGAAATGAAAAATAGAACAAGAATTTTATTTCTTTAGTAGATTTCTGCTGAGAAGGCCACATCGTTTTGCGGTTAACTATCACTGAGTATTTATAAACAGAAATGTGCAAGTCTAGCAGCTATATATATAGAGAGAATCTCTTAGGAAAGCTGGTGTCATTCTGTGGTTTTGCTCTGCTGATGATTCATTTATACAGCTCGAGATGCTGGAGTGTAGCTGTGAAATTCCTAACTTGAAGACCAGACTATTCCCCATATGTCTCACTCATTGCTCATCTCACTAGATAGATATTTCCCACACCAGGGCTACACGCAGCGCCTTGCCACAGTTGGATGGATTTTGCTGTACTTGGACATGCCAATAAAATAATTAAACTATCAAGAAATATCTAGTGTTCTAGAAGTTCCTTGCAACACTCACTTTCAAAAGACCTCCACAAACAAGGTGTATCTGTTCATTATCCCTAGTCAATAGAAGGAGAAATAAAAATTCAGGCATCATGGAATGGGGGTTACACCATTTCTACAAGGGGCAGTTAATGTGCCAGCTTCTTATAGCAGCTCCCAGATTTAGCTACGTCTCCTGGAGGAACTTACCCTATTGTAGTGTCTCTGTGGCTGATAATGTTTGACATCCAAGAACTGCAATCCCTTGGACTTTGTTATTTATTCTGTTATCCAGTTTGGCTAAGTGAACTTCATGCAATTAAAAACTGAAGAAAATTTCTCTGGTTCACATAAGAATAAGGTGACAAGGCATTAAGAAATATTGAATGTTGAAAGCTGATTGGCAAGCAGATGCAAAGTACACCACAACTATTGCACCAACACATGTTCTTGGGCTTATTGATATGAGCAAACCTCGTTTTAATAATTTATAATACCCTTGTGCACTGTTCCAAGATGGGGTCTTGAGGAGCACAGAAAAGGAAAGGAAAGGAACTCTCCAACTCTGAGAATCACCAAATAACCGGGACAGAAAGAAAAAGACTAAACAGAGGGATTAGCACAATGCACAACAGACTCCAAGAATACAGGAATTTGCATGCTTAGCCAGAGGAATAAGTGCTGACATACACCAGTTGTATATGACTAAGTGGGAGAAACAGAAGGCGATGTGCCAAGGGATCCACTTTGTCATGAGGGAGTGCTGGTTTGGCCAGAGGAGCCATGGCTGGGTTACAGATTGCCTCACCACTACAGGTTCCTGGGATTTCCAAAGACCCTTTCACTGCAATAAATAGCAGGCAGACTTGAAAAATAATTATACTTCCAAGAGCTGGAAAGGTCAGGGAAGAGGAGACCCTCAGTGTAGAAATCAATGTACAAGGGGTACAAGGGACAAAGTAACATCTAGAGAGGCTCAGAGTGTCTGTGCACAGCCATAGACTGGTGAAATAAAGAAATTATTTCTGAAAAAGTGGGGTTTGCTGGATTTTATATAAAGTAGAAAACCATCCCTGGGCACAGCCTACTTGATATATGATGCTAAGTGGAGAAGCAGTGATGGAGTACTCTTGCAAAGCTCAGTTTGTTGAAAGGAGTAAAGTGATATTGCTCTCCCTGTAAAGTGAACTGAAGAGGATAATATAAACTACTAGTGACAGTCTAAAAATCAATGCATTCTAGTGCCTTTCTCAAATGACAATAAAAGTAAAAAAATATCTCTTACTGCTCTTCCTTCTTTTATGGATAAAATGGTGCATAGATACGCTGAATTTTGATCAGGAATAGGGTTAGGGATCAGAGAGTAAAAGAGCCTAGGGCTCCAGCGACACTGGGGATGGAAGAGGCATGCCAAGAGGACCACAGCAGTGCCCCAGTATTGCTGCCCCTTTCTAATCTGGGCCATCCACAGAGCCATTCCATTTAGGAAAAAACCTCTAAGGTTATCAAGACCGATTGTTAACACAGCACCGCCATGTTCATCACTAAACCACTCCCTAAGTGCCATATCCACCTGCCTTTTACAAATTTCCAGGGATGGTGATTTCCCCACTTCCCTGGGCAGCATATTCCAAAGCCTGTCCATCCTTTCAGTGAAGAATTTGTTCCTAATATCTAATCTAAACCTTCTCTGCTACAACTTGAGGTAATTTCCTCTCATGCTGGCCCTTGTTACCCGGGAGGAGAAACCAACCCCCAGCCTGCTACAGCCACATTGAGCTTCCTGGTTCTTTCCCAAGCTACCAGCCATCCCCTGTACTCGGATGGAGCAAGCCTAGAGCACACAGCACATACCATGTCTTAGTGCAGGGCTCCAGACAAGGCTGCAGCACCCACATGGTCACCCAACCTGTCAGGGCTGGGAGGTAGGGCTAGCTGGGAGCCAGCGATACCCAGGAGAACAGCAAGCAGACATTTCCCACAGCTTTGGCATCTTCTCAGACCATAGGCAGTGAGTCAGTAGGGGCACTAGGAACATGCTAGGAAAAAAGAGAGACTGCTGACTAGCATTTTCTTTTCCATCAGTTCCAAAATCATAGTGTTTGCTTGCAATCATGATCAGTCTTTTTTATACATATAAAAAAAATTATGTGCTCTGTGGTCTTTCATGTGAGAAGAGTTGAGGGATTTAAAAACACAGCAGTCATTACAAAAAGCCCACAGTAGCAGCAGACAGAGGAGGAACTGTGTCCAGTTGAGGACCATGAAATCATATAGATTTACATGAGCCAGAAGAACAGGGACAAAAGAAAATTTCTAAACCAGTTATGGTGCTTGGCTTAAGCAGCTAACACAGCAAATAGGGATTTCAGAGGGAAAGAGAAAAACAGATGACAAAGATTTTTGTTCATAATTGCCTTTTTGTTGGCTGAACTTAGATTTAGTAGGTAAAAAGTAACTTCAGAGTTATGAAAAACAGTGACAAACATATGGTCTGTGATAAAGGAACAATTGAGCTGGTACAGCTCATACAGTATTGTAGGTGTACTGGGAGGGTAATATTAAACATTACATTTTTATTACATGTTCCTGAATCAAGTACTTGTTTCACCAAGAAGATGAAGTCATTTATGTAATGCAGGCAGTAAATCTTCCATTTGTCTCAGATTTACTGTCCTTCTGACATGCAAGTATATTTCACACACTTATTTAAAGAAGCAGTCCTATGAAATACACATAGCAGATAAAATTACCCAAGGTATTTGTTTTCTACTCCACTGCATTAATGTGTAATTCATTATCACGGGATTTGGAGGAGGCTGGGGTGGGAGACAACACATTAAAGTGCATATGGCATAGAAACAGAGATGACAAATTTGCAGTCACACTCGCCATTCTCTCTTTGTGCTTGTCCTGTGTGTAGTGTCACAACGACCAGCAATTCTGACTGGCATCAAGGGTTGCTTAAGAAAAAATTGAGCAAGGCTTGCTCTGGAACTGTGATATAATGGAAGAGGGAGTTACAAATAAATGAATCTGCAACATATACTGCTTCTAAATGAAGAGGCAGGGGAAGAACCACTGTATTCGACAGCAGGAATTAGGAGAAATCAGATCAGTTCAGAAGAAATAGAACCAATCCCAACAAGACCACTGTTCTAAAAAAGAAATACAAAAGCAACCAAGTGATGCTGAAAGACCATACTTGCTTGCAATAAAAAGCAGGTAGGCCCAGCCTATCTTTTTATCTTTTATGTGTTCAGTTGGTGGACACACAGTGTAAAGCACTGAAGAAAGTCAGATATTGTATCACTATTCAAGTTAATGAACACATTTGTTTTAATAAAAATGGTTACCATCAGCCAAGCTTGGAGTGTTCTGTTATTAACAGCTGACCATGTAACAAGAGTACAAATACACATGGGGTAGCAAAACTGATCTTAGAGGATTTCAGCCCGCAAATGACCTTCCTTATGCCTTTCTCCAGCACATAATGTTCTGTACCAGGTTGAAAGGGAACTTATCATTGCAGCAACTGTTTTTAAAGACTTTGGGAGGACTTCACACAAAACAATATTGAATGTTATTTGTTTAAATCATTGCTATCAATCATATTTTGAAAAAAAAAAGAAGATATTTTAACAATGGTATTGCTTTGCTATGCAAATTTTCTTTAATTACAAGCTGGAAGAGTTTTCATTCAGACATAGTTGAATGGAAGGCTTTACCATTTGCAGAAAAATTTGGGTAACTTTCATTAAAGTTTGCAAGAAACTGGTGGGTTGGTTTTCCTTTAAAATATTCCTGGATGGAAGCCTTCCTTTTAAATAAAACTCAGATCCCTGCTGATCTTTCTGGCTGTAGCTTCCAAGACCTGTTATCTCAGAGGCATTTATTTCACTGGGGACCAGCAGAGCCCTGCACTTACTTTAAGACCAGTTCATAAGTGCTGAGCCATTCCCCTTGACTCTGCAGAAAGCTGAAAGATCCCAGGACCTTTACAAGTTACTGCTTTGATTAATGCACAAGTTTTGTGAATAGACTTCCTGGGGAGAAGGGTTTCAGCAGGGCATATGAATAATGGATACAGCTCTTGGCTTGATACCATGGCTATGGGAACAAAAGACAAAAAAAAAAAAAAAAAAAAAAAAAAAAAAAAAAAAAAAAAAAAAAAAAAAGGTGGGGGAGGGAACTAAATTTAACCATTTCATATCATAATGGTGTGGCAGCAGTGTTTGGAACCTTAACCATTGCTGGCTCCCTTGAAGTTGGTAATGGCAGTTCCGCACAGCACAGACATGGCACTCAGTAGTTCAGAGTCACTGCCTGTTTCATGGTGTGTTTATGACACTGGCCTGAGATGAGAGGCTTGAAATTACATGTCTCATGCAGAAGCCATGGGGCCTTTTGATGGACTTGTAAATATCCGAGTGAAATACTGGACATAACAGATCAGTGAGAAGGCACATACTTCTTGGCAACTCTCTCCATATATAGATTGAGACAAAGAGGAAGAAAAAATATGTTTATCCATACATAGAGAAATTTAGAGACTGCCACATGCTGAAATTCAAATTGCAAAAGTCCCCAGAAGAAGGGTAGACAAGAAAGCCCTGCAGGATTCCTCTTCCTGCTCTGCAATCTGTTTTTCCATTGCCCCGTGCAAAGTGGAACAGCTACAGGGTGCTGGCTGTGCTCTGTAGGGACACCACAGTAACCTGGCCAAGGCTCCTTCATTTAAATTCATAAATGTTTGTGATAACTCAAAGCTATTTTACAACAAAATTCCAGCCAGAAAAAGTTTACTGATTCTTAACACAACTAATAGCATTTTAGTAATGTTTACATGTGTAGGGAGAAGCCAAGGGCTATACTAAGAAGTATTAATTTATATAATTGGGCATTATTAAAAATTGCAGCAGCAGCAGTGCTGAGTCATTTTAGATCAAAATCCATTCATGAGTTTGCTGATGTTACCACGTCTGTTAGGGGCTGACAGTATCTGGCAGGGCCCCTGTAGCTCAGCATTCACAGAACCATCAGAACTTGGGATGGCACCCTCCAGACCTTCCTCAGACCACTTGTCTCTTTGCCTTAGGATAAATTTACTTCTTCATTTTTCCAAATAACTACTGTAAAAGAAGAGTATGATTTTTCTAGTATATCCTCATTAAGTCACTCTTATTTCTGAAGGCTTTGTGGAAAGGTCTGAAACTTTCCAGCACTGCAATCTGCCAAAGGGAGATTCTCAGTGTTTTCTTAATAATGTATGCAGCCAGCATATTAACACTCTACTTAATTGACCCTTTCAAAACCTTGTAATGTTGTAATGAAGAAAAGTGCCTGCCAGAGCTCTGCCTTAAGGCTGTACTTTCTGAGAAGATGAAGAAATACCACCTTGAGGAAAGGATTCTGTTAATGTGCCAAATTTGATGTTTATGTAAGAGTGCTTTTCATCAGAAGTTGGTGCAAAGGAGGAATAATGAACTGAAGAGGACCTCTGCCTCATTTGGGATCTGCCAGGGCTAAGGTCATGTGGCTTTGGGTTCAGTTGTTCCATGTTCAATAAACAAAATGCAGAGTTTGCAAATCCTGTAGTATTTATGCTCATTATCAAGTCCCTTTCAGAAACAAAGCTTTCTAGATATGAAGTTCACCTGCAGCAAGTGGATACAAATTCATCTACACCCTGAGCCAACTTCTGATGTGCTTCTGATACATGTTCTTGCCCATCTCTTAAACTGCTCATGCTCATGAACTGAATCCACACCCTTCACCTCTCGGCAGACCTGTGTCCTCCCCATGTCCTTATCAGTCGTGTCCAGGCTGCTGTAACCAGATCACATATTCCAGTGGGGGATTTTGTACAGAGATAAATTACCTTCTGATACAACCACAGTAAAAGGTAGGTCATGAGGAAATAGGCCAGGATGCAGGAGACAGACAAGACATAGAGTGGTACAAATGCAGGAGGGGCTGTTGCTCCCATGAAGAGTTTTACTGCATCATTCTCTCTCCACATTTGCACCAGTGTAGAGAAACTTCTCAGACATGAACCTGGTTCATCCATGAAGGCTGCCCACATTGCAGCCAGCAGCTCCTGTGATATGAAGATGTTTCTCAGCAGTGTTCAGCAATGATCACAAGGATCTCTACTTTTCTG
Source organism: Aegithalos caudatus (assembly GCA_013389925.1). Taxonomy (NCBI): domain Eukaryota; kingdom Metazoa; phylum Chordata; class Aves; order Passeriformes; family Aegithalidae; genus Aegithalos; species Aegithalos caudatus. The sequence continues at coordinate 493,125 of WEIU01012882.1, read as the reverse complement.
CCATGAAAATGCATGCATAGATACGCCTACATACATGCTGAGGCTAAGCCAGGAAATAGCTAACTCTAAAAATAGCAAGAGGGTTTTAAGAAAAGAGCAAAACCTTTTGGACATCAGGAGAAAAAGCAACACATATATGCATGAGGGAAAGATCCCTAATAAACAAAGTAGCAGAAAGCACTTCCAGGTCTTCTTAAAACCCTATAATCTGTATCCAACAGGACTTGCAGGACCTGTCTGCAGGAACATTGGAGTTACAGGAATAATAGCAGTGGGCCCAGAACGTCCTGTGCTTTGTAGGGCATTGTGTGGAACATGCAGGAGTTTCCTGAAAACTTGTGGGAGCAACACTTGACAGCTGATGAGAACACACAGCACGTACCAGCAATCTGTGCTCATGTGGGAGATAGTGAAACGGAATCTATGGACACCGACTGCAGAACAAAATGTACTGTACATGCACTACTCACAGAACCTTATGCTGCTCCAGCACAAGGGTGGAGCTGAAACCACAGATGGCAACACCATGTTTGAAAACAGTTCAGCCCTTGCACCCCCAATTCAGCCCATGCCAAACCTCATGCTTTGCAGTCTGGCTTATGAAGTTGTAGGCCTCAGGTTTTCTAGGTGAGAGAGGTAGCCATGAGGTACCCAGAGCTCACTGTACAAGAGCATCCCATTACTACTCAAGTAATAGGAAAACACGCTTGTGAAATACGATCCCGTGACTGTGGTTACTTAGGCAACATCTCCTTGCAAGTATTCATTGATCTGCTGTCCCTGGGGGCTGTCCAAGATTGTGTGTCGCCCGCCGTGTTGCGGAAGAATTGCCACACATCAAGAGGCTTCAAGTTGCTTCCTCTTTACCAGTTTGATTTTGATATGGTTCCTGGTTGTTCGACAACTAAAATCTCACCCTGGCTGAAATGATCCAATTCTCAACCAGAGCAAGTCAGCAATGCTGTGGAATGAGATAAGAGGAGAGCTCCCAAGAACATTTAGAATTCACACCTGGAAATCCTTCCTGGAAGAAACCAAGCCAAATGGCCATTATAATCACTCATATCTTAAAGTTTAATGTGGCCTGCTGATGTATATTTTCAAATTTTTTCTGCAGTCCCTAGGATATAGGAGTTTGGGAATTGTAGCTCAAATTACTAATTATGACATTTGCAGGACATCTAATGCAATTAACATTACCTGCATAATTTTCTCCTAACAAATTTGACAAGGAATTTGCTCCACATTGTGGCATGCTTCCAAACTATTTTTTTTCCTGGTTCCAAAAATAACAGCTCTCTTCTCCATCTGTGATACATAATAAATATTCATTTTACCATGAATCCAGAGGTTTTTCAGCAGCACTAGAGACTGAAACAGGTTGAAATATCTTTCCGATTGAATATTAAAGAAAAAACATACTTTACATAGAATATGGCCGTATTTATTAGAAAAAAAAAATCTAGTTTTCATCCTTTTTATTCTACAGAGTATTCAGTTAAAGTACATTCTTCTTTCTCAATTCATACAGCATATCTTAGTATCTACCAAAAAGACAGCTGGTATCCATCTGTCTGTGCCCAGTGACACTTACACTGCTAACTTTACCTTTTTTAGCTGCTTGTTCCCTCCTCTTCTTTCACATATGACATGCTGTTCACTTCAAGGATGCATACTTTCTTTATATATGCCTCAAATGCATCACTTCTTAAAATTAGTTTCCAACAGCGGTAAAATAAGTAAGTTTCAGCCCATCAGTTTAAGTCCCAACACACCATCACAGACTTGAGGGGGAAAACAAGTCCATTCATGTCTCTATTTACTCACACAACCTTGTGCAAGAAGGTTAACTTGAGAAGATCCAAACTGAGACATTTGGCCTAAACAACCTCAGAGCTGGGCACTGAAAAAATCTGCCCCTCTCCCAGTACTAAGCATTCCAGCACTGCACAAGCCAAAAGTGACAGTGGGGGTAACTCAGTCAAGTACGGCCAGACCTGCTTGACCAAGTCCAGTTCTTGAACAATTCAGACATATTCTCTCCATGAGCAAGAGTCTAGGTCTCTAAGCAGGGCACATTTACACAGCATTTTGATTTCCCTGCAGTACCTCTTAAAGATCATAAGTAAGCTTAATATAATTTCTCTTGCAATAAAAAAGCAATATAAAACTGTAATAAGTAAAGCAATATAAAAAGTGCAATGTATCTATGTGAAAAGCTACTGACATTTACACTTGCACTATTTCAAGATTAACTTGTGAAATTATACGCTTGCAGTTCTACAGTACTCAAGAAATAGCAGGCCTGCCAGTTCCTAGATCTGGAGATCAGAGACTTAGCAGAGAACAAAACATAAAGATTGTTGTACCTCAAAGGGACCCCTTTAGTAAATGTCAGCAAAATGGACTGCAAACCATTTCAAACCTTGAAGAAATCCAACTACTGATGCATTTTGCTGAATGCACAAAGGGCTTGCCAGTGTTTGGATGCTGCACTGGCTGCAAGCAGCACATTAAGTCAAAATGTTATGAGATTGCCTGCTCTCCTGAGCAAAATTAGACACAATGCCTTTCCAAGATGGATGGATCTGCCACTCAAATCATACTCAGATGAAGAAGGCTGAAATTTTTAAGTGTAGTGAAGTGAGAATTTTAATCTCTTAACAGATTAAGACATTGACATGCGTTCCTAATGCATCTAAATAATAGCACTTAGACAAAACCTTAGGAGGTTTTGGTGTTCGGGTTTTGGGGTTTTTTTAAGGGACAGATAGAAGAATCTAAAGGAAAAGTTAAGAGAATGTCTCCAGTCTTACCCAATGTCTCTTTTGGAGGCTGTTCCCTACCAACTTCTGCAGGCAGTGTTGTTCTACCAATCTCAGACAAGCACGAAGAGAAAAATATCAAGGTGCCACAAATGAATTTTCATGGTTACTAGCTTTCTCTCTTGAAACTTCTTGCCACAACACATCTTAAAAACATGTAGTAAGGAGATGAGTCCACCAATCCTTAAGAATGTACATTAAAAATGTGTTGTATTTCTACTACAAAAGTATTGTTACCTTCTATGCAGGTAACTAGGAGTTTGCCTGAAATAATCATCAAAGCAGCAGTATAGCAGTGACACAGCAGGTCCTTCCAAGAAAAGTCTCTCTACTTTAGGAAAACCACAGCAGAAGTACCAAGTGCTAGAATTAATCTAACTGCTTTTTAATTGTGGATGGATGGAATTTTGGGTTTCCTGGAGGCCTTTTTATACTAGGCTTAATCTAATCTTAAAATCTAATGAATCTGAGAATGCATATAGTCATTGTTAAAATTTCCAAGGTGAGATTCACAGCCTCTTATTGTAAAATAGCAATGAAGCCTTCTTCACCTGAGCTGTGAACCTCTCTACACTATGGGTTGAAGCAGGTTATTTTTACATGCTTATCCAAATAAGTGGGAAAAAAAAAAAAAAGATGAAATGCTTGTCCCATACAAAGTTGTCAAGATATTGCAAAAAGCAGATTTGGGACATCACAATTAGAAGTATTTACATGCATAGCATTAATGTTACTCACTCAAAAAGGACACACTTTAGGTTTTTTCTCTCAGACCATGACAGCTTCCAAAAAATATTTACTGCCACTGCCAGTGCAAACTTCAGGTTTTTGAGTATCTCCCAATCTACTGCCATTGCACAAAACACTATCCTGTGTGTGGGCAAGAACTGAGAGATATGAACTCATCCCAGATCTTACAGGAAAGAAACTGGATGCATTTTTCTGATGGCCACATCTTCTCAAGAATGATGTTTCCTAGGGTGAGATTAGAACTAAGAAAATGAGCTTGCTTAATTAGCACCATATTACAAATCCAAAAGGAATTTCTAGGCCCCTGCATTTGGTGTATGAGAAATGTCAACACAGACAGCACTTCCTGAAGTAGTGAAGGTGGCTATTGCAAAATTCATTAGTCAAGCCTCAGAGTTACCACAGTCAACTTGAAACCAAGTTAAGTTGTGAATGTGAAAGTATAGTATTTGCTGATACTCGTTTTACCAACAGATGGTAAATTTAGAAACAAGATATAGATTTTGTCTGTTCAAAACCTTTTAGAATCATTTAGGCAGGTAAAGACCCTTAAGGTCATTGAATACTACAATAAAACTTACACTGCCAAATCCACCATTAAACCATGTCTCTAATCATCACATCTATACTTCTGATGCTAAGCAAATGTCCCAGCTGCAGTCTGCTAGGAGAGGTCCTCCTGTTTGTGCAGAACTTATGTTTTCCATGATTTGCAAGGCACTTGCTAAGACAATGCTGCATGTAAACATTCATCCTCCAGCTGGTATGTCTTGGACCTGGATTTAGAAGAGTGATCACAATGTAAAGTCAGCAATCCACATGAAATTAAACACAGTATTTCTATTATCTGGTTCCCAGTCTCCTGAAGATTCCCTCCAATCTCACTGATTATCTTGCAGGCTGTTATTAAATCTACAGAGTATCAAAACTTCCACAGACTAGAGGGAAACACTTTGCAGCTTCACCCTGTCGTGAAAATACTCCTTTGCTTGCAGACTGAAGCTGTTTGATGGAAAGTTGGAGTGTCTGCCCACCTTGGGACAGTTTGCACCAGGATATATGCACAGTTACATACTTCAATGCAGAAATACAATCCCAGTACAACACAGTTGTGTCTTTGCTAGAAGTAGCAATAGCTGCATGCACTAAAAGAATCTCCAGCGTGTTGCTTCAACCCATTACTTTGCAAAACAAACACTGCTTTTTGGCAGAAACAGAAGTAGGATAGCCAGTTCAGGAAGGAAGGAAAGAAGGAGGAACAGACAGCAGGAAAAAAAAAGAAGCTGATAAAAGCAGAAGAGAACAGAAATACTAACAGTTCTTCAAATAAGACTGAATTTACAGCAGCCACAAAATTACAAGCCTCTCAAACATCTGAGAAGTTAATGAAACCTGCAGGGCCTCAAGGCATTGTTGGCAGAGGGAAGAAAGCTCCATCTCTGGCTGCAGATGCAGCCAGGTGTGAGAAGATCCTGAACAACAGGTCTCACCCAGCCGTGGGATCTGCTGATGGGAGTTTCCCCCAGCTGCTGGCACCCAGCTTGGCAAGCCCCAAGGTGCAGCACCAGGTGCAGAGCCTCACCAGCCTACGCAGACCCTGTGACCTCCAGCTGTGGGGCACAGCTCTGGGAAGCATCCAACCCCAGCTCTGCTGGCATGCAGTGGGTGGCATATCTGCTTCTTCTCCCAGGGGTCTCCAGAGGGTTCTTGTCTATTTGGCCTCACCATGCAAGTATCTCGCAGATACTAGGAAATCACGTTTTCTTTCCCCCAGAGTTGTTATGACAAAGGAATAGGAAGAAGATGTAAGAGCTCTTTTAGCCATTTCAGTTACAGGAATGGGAACACCATGGTCTTCATGACCAGAAACAAAACTGAAGCTAAAAGGGATGGCTCTATTTACAGAAGTGTGGCAAAAAGGGGGTAACAGCTTCATTTTGTTCACTGCTGCAGTGAATCTCAGCTGCAAACTGATCCCAGGAGAACAATATATTGGACTGATTTCAGTTAAGAACCCAAATTGTGAGACATTCTCTGTGACAGTGTGATCAATGACAGCTGAATAAAGCCCTGTTTAATTTGCAGACACATGTGCATGTGCCACAGGAACACAAGGGAACTGCTCCTTTTGCCCACACACTGTGGCATGAGGGGTTATGCCCACTTCCCATGCCATCAGTGATGCAATCAACTGCTATTTAAAAGCCCCCAAATGGAATTTGCAGGAAAATCTTTTGTACTGTCTTCAGAGAATAAAGATCAAGGCATGCACCTTTAGGAAGAAGACACATGTTTAAAAGCAGTGAATAAATCCTCTTCCAAAGGCAAGCATGAAAAACAGATAACCATAGACCAGGGATCCTTTGTAGGTACTGATTTTACAGCACAGCACTAACCCTTTTTCCTCATTTTCAGCCTAAACCACTTTTTGTTCTACTTGTGTTTTTCCCTACAAAACAGCCAGCTTGTATCTCCTCTCTAATTAAGTTATCTGCCACAAGCTCCCTTGTCCCTCAGTGAGCTGGAGACAGACAGCTGAACCCCAAGGACTTCTCACCACTTGTGTTTAGTGCACCTGAGGAAGGGCTTGGCAGAGTCTTCAAGTTGTTGATGCTTTCCCCCTTCTGCCCCATGTCTCAGGTATTGTAACAAAAACCCAACCCTCTGAAGCACTTACCCAAAATATGGGTGACTGGCACTTGTCCACAAGTCTGCAGCTGAGATCTGTGGGTGCCATGGCCTGACAAAAATGAAAGGCTTCTCCCCTGGGGCAGACGGGGCAGCTCAGGAGTGAAAACTTTGGCCAGCTGGATACAACTTCACTTCAGTGCTTCATATATAAAAATCACAACAGGCTATGCCTTTTCCATCCTAGCCTTTTCCTTTTTAATCAGAAAATTATTTTGCTATTTAACTGATACTTCTTATGGAGAAAAAAATGCTAGTCTTGTGAAATAGATAATATGGTCAAGGAAGGCAAGAGGTCAGCATGACCGAGAGAGTATTTTCTTTGATACACTCTGCAATACTTAATCAATGGCATAAAATTTAAGAAGCACTTTTATCCAGCATGTGGGGTTTTATACATATACCAACCCCTCAAAAATGTTAATGTAACCTGATACAACACATTTCCCTTGGAGACAAACTTTGTGAGCTGGGCTATGAGAGAACTTGTCAATTCAAAATGTACTGTACAGGGATAATGAACTCAGAAGCACAAAAATACTTTTAGAATTCAAATTACAGTTACCATAATGATAACCTAGTGGTTATTACAGAAAGCAAAGTATTACAATTATTAGAAATGAAGCTATTATTTTTGGCCAAATACTGCAATCTCTGCCTTTGAATTTTCTGAAACAAAATGCTTTTTAAATTCTCTTCTGTAAAGCAAAAAATAAATGTAACTTTTTGTTCTTCATTTGAAGTTATGATTATCTAAAAAAAAATGCATCTAACTCTACCTCAACAGGAGTATAGAGCAGTTCATTACTATTTTTGAACCATACTAAATTGATGTAACTTCTGAGAAGATAAGTACTTCAGATAATATCAAGGTATACATAAGGCTACAAACTAATTAATGATGACAAAGGAAGTTTTTGAATACTCTTATGGGGACCATCTGTTGTAGAGCAAAAATGTCTCTTCAAGATTAGTCTATAAATGCTGGATTAAGTTAGGAACATTAGACCCTGGTATAATCCAAATTTTCAGAATTGTTAAAAAATCCTTTTTTAAAAACATATGCAGCAGATGATGAGCCCTGCACGGAGGAGTTCAGTGTCACAGCAATCACAAGAAAAAAACCCTGATGGGATATGGGTACCTAAACCCAAGCATGCAGCTCTCTTCCAGAAGTCCAAGGTATCTGAGACAACCCCACCTCCCTGGGAATCCCAACACTTCTGCTGCAGCAGCTGGAAGCCAACCAGAATACCAAAGGACATGAATGCTTTAGGAACTCAGTGATTCTTCAGCAACTCTTCCTCCCTTGGGTCATCCATAGAGAGATGGTGCTAGGAGCAAACCTGGTATTCATTTCTTTGCTCCTTTGTGAAGGCTACCATGCAATACAGACAAAGTTGTCTGTAGCGTTGGTTGGAGTTGTCCTTTATCCACATTTTGGGTTGTCACTTCTAACACCTGAATTTGTACATTGGTACCAGTAAGGAGCTCCTTCCCAGCTGCAAAGTCTTCAGTGCCTGAAGAGAAAGAGAAGGTGTCCCACCGCCTTCCTGGCTCATTGTAACAACACTGCCATCTCAGGTCTCTGATCTCAGGAGCAGAACTACTGATCCTTCCCACACTACACCTGCTCATGGAGCACATACTCACCTGACATGTTTTACAAGGGCCCTTTTAAAGCAAGGTGACACCAATGAGCATTGGTCTCAATTTCATAAACTGCAGCTTTTTAGGAGCTGACTTCCAGGTTCAGCCATCTCAGCACTGCAGACTGAACCAAGAACAATGCTGGCCATTCTAAACCGTGATCTCCTCGCTCTGCAGCCCTGGATTTTGGATTTACCAAATCCCTTAATCTCAAACATGTGAAGAACTCTGTTGGAAACTGACTGCTGGCTTCCATGACTGGCAGTGGGCACAAGTTTATGCACCTCACTGAACATGAATTTAATGATGCTACTCAACAGCTGTGTGACATGAAATAAATCACTTCATAAAAATCCCTGGTGTTCTCGCTAATGTAAAACACAGATCTGTCCCACTGGCACATTTTGAAAAGCACTAGAAAAATGTTTTTATCGGAATGGCAAATAATAGATGAATTCGTGCTTAACTTGCATTTTTCCATTTTAGAAAAATTAGTTTAAAAAAACCTATCATAGCAGCACAGTAATGATAATTGCAGCTTAATTACCCATAACTGATTCTTTATGCCCTGAAATAATTTATTCTCCTTTTATACTTGTCTCTGATATCCATTAGAGTCATTACAACTGTGAGTCTATAATTACATATTTTGCATTTTAACATTCTATGCCAGTATGTGCTCTCTTGTTATCTTTCAGCTAATTTCATTACCAAAACATCAAGAAAATTTCCTTATGAATTTTCCAGAAGGTTTTGGGGTAGGTCTAGCATTTAACGAAGCCTAGAGACAGTTCTTAGGACAGAGTTTTTGTATGTGCCCACCAGTCTGGCTTTGCCAACTGCCCTGTGTAGGCTGCACCATGGTGGGACCATCATGGCAGGAAATCTGCCTTCAGGTTTGGGATGACACTTCAACATTAGGTGGAAGTTAGGGCACAACTAAGTGCTTGGCAGATGACAGGTTAGACTGTGTCTGAAGATAAAGCTGAGAAAGTTCTTGACAATAATCTTCTAGGAGGACCCAGGTCCTCTTCTGCCTGGTGGCACCTCCAGTGGGAGACATAGGATTGCCAAAAGCCAGGACTTTTCCTTGTTGCAAGTAAGTACGCTCTATGCCAAGCTACATGCACATGTATCCTTTAGCAGTGGTAGGATATTAGGTAAAATCATTCCAATAAAGCCAAAAATGCGCTCTTTGCTCTCTTACAGATCTCACCTTGCTAAATGCCTTCCTGTCTCTATTGCCAAAAGGTTAGTCAGCATCTGGCCCAGAAATGTGACCGTGTGGGCCACACTCTATTTCCTTCACCAAACACCAGGGAGACGCCCATACCCAAAGGGGCCAAGGTGATTTAATGGTTGACTTGAATCTTAAACTAAAAACCTGTTTCCTAACTATCCCTCTGACTCACTAAAAGCTGCCAAACACATCATTTACTCTTTCAGCTTTGCCTGTTTGTAAGACTAGAGTCTTGCTAACTATACTGACAGGATTCTACCAGAAATTGTCTGTAACCTCCCAGCGATACAAGCCAACGCAAGCAGTATTTACAATCACTTCATTCCAACAGCTGTTTCAGAGACAGAAATGCCTTTTTTTTTTTTTTTCCCCATGGGTAACATGGTCTAGGCAAAATTACTTGGAAGATGCAAATATTAAAATAAAATGAAGTATGGTAATGCCTTTTAATGGACAAATTAAGCTGAATGACAAACACGAGATTGTGCAACATAAATTTCACACGGAGGGCAAGTAAAATCTGAGCCACATGCAGCAATTGGAACAAATTAATCTGATTTTCCCATGCCACATATTTACCTCACAGAATCAAGAGTCTGAGAATGAAACATTAAAGTGAATTTCCTACTAGAATTTAACAAAGAAAGTACCCTGTCATTTCCTCAGCTGGAAGGGGCATATTTTGATTGAGTGAGCGATTTATTTTCTTAAACAATGAAACACCTTCCTCCCTCCTTCTCTCCTAAGTTTATTATTGTTTAGGCCAAGAGTGGTATAAACCAGTGAGACAAGGAGAGTAAGATTATCAGTATTTCTCGGGCAGAATTTTTACCCTTTAGGACTATATGCTACATGGAGCCACACAGTCATGGAGTGAAAATTAAGTAACTTCAATTATTACCTGATGTTCAACTTTAATCCCTCCAACCAGTAACCTTCACAGCAGTCCAAGTGGCTATAGTGGCTGTGCTAGTTTTGGCCTGACTCTGCATTTTCATACCTCCCAAAGCAGCACCAACACAGCAGTGTGTTAAAAAAAAACAAAACAACCTTTTTTTAAAAAGTTAAGTCAAAAGAAGACAGTTGTTACCAGCTTTCCTGCTTTGAATGGGTTGGAAATAGGCCAAAAGCCGGGTGCTGGAACTCAGCAGTGAATTTGCACATACTGGAAGACAGCTACAATTGGACATTATTACAGCTGCTGAGCACACACAGTTCTTTAAGCCTGCATCTCCTTACTCACCCCAGACAGGTGGCTGGAATCCTGGCCACAAAGCATATTCCTCACGGGCAAAAAAGTCTTCTCACAATTAAGTTCCCAGCATTGTTTTCCTGCTGGACTGGTTGGGATTCCCTGGCAAAGTAAGAGCCAGCAGCAAGTAAAGGAGGCTGGCCATGACAACTGTTCATTGAATACCAATCAGGTAAAGTAGCACAATTCAAATGCTAGTATTTCTTTAGTGATTTTAAAGAGAGAAACAGCTTTGGGCTGAGATGCTGGAGCTCACAAGGCAGTGGACTCTAAGGTGGAAATGCAGTCCCATAACTACTACTGTATTTGTTGCCATGAAGCATTTTGAGACTGCAGAGTCCCGTGTTGAATGCATGGTGCCAAGTCCCCTTTCTGCCATCAGCTCTTGCATTTGAAGATTCTGCAACTTCAGTCTCTTTTCAGCAGTATTACAGCCCTCATCCCAGACCACAACACGAATACAAGCAGAAGAATTAACAAGGTCTCTGCACAAAAGGTAGCAGCCCACAAAACAGAACTTTCTTCACACACAGTTCTATGCAATCTGATTGTCCTGGCACATGATTTTCAGCAGAGCAACCAGCTGAAGAGGGCTGGCTCTTGTTACCTTTTCTAATTTGGACTTTTGTTGCTTCAATCTCCTGGGTAAGTGTCCTGCACTTTAAGTTATTTTGCATTCTTAAAAGCTTTGTAAAAAAATCGTTTCAATTTTGACATTTGATAATTTCTTTCTCTGGTTTGACTAATTCAGTCATCCATTTTTAAGATGCCCATGTTCCTTTGCTGCACTGTTTGTGCTCTTCTGCCCCATGGACATCCCTCCCTCCCTTACAGAGTAAAAATTTGTCTCTCTCACCACTACCTACATGAGTCCCATAGAGGATGGAGATCTGCTACATGGTTTCCAATGCTCTTTTTTAATTTCCTTCTTACTGTATGGCACCAGAATTGTGCCTCTCCTCACAGAATCACTAAGGTTTTCTCCACTGCCACTGCCAGCACCTGTTCCAAAACTCACATCTGGGGTTGCTGCTACTTACTGCACACTGGAACGAGCATCAGTTCACATCTGTCTTCACAACCAGCTAACAGTGCTCACCCAACCGCACCTAAACACGTTGAACAACGGGTCAAGGACGATTGAGGAAAACTAGCAGCTCTGAAGCAGCAACTGGAGCGGAGCCAGCAGGAACCTGACCAGCAATTGGCTGATCCTGGGTTTTTTAAGCTCAGTCAGTATCTATCCTTGCAGAAGCAGAAAAGCTGTGAAGCTCATTGATTTCAGATACCTTTGTCTATAGGAAGCAAATGAAACCCTGAAACATTTTCCAACTTACACTACATCCCATGCCTTCTGCAGATGAGTGTGAAAGGAAAGGCAGAAGTCTGGGACCACAGACTTCCTCCTCCTCCTCACACACAGACCAGCCTAGTCGGAAGGAAACGTCTACTGCTTATCTCCACTTCACAAAACAGACACAGCCTGTGATGGAAAAACACTGACAAAGCCCAAGGGAAACCCTGGGGGCAAAACCAGCAACCTTGCATCAAACCTCCTCAGTATTTGTGGCTTACGGACTCTGGAAGACTGGCTTTTTTGGAGCCATGCTTTTGTGTGGTGCAAGAGTCTGGCTCAGGACTGCTGTTCACTGCACTCTTGACAAAAACCAATGCCAGCTTACAAAAACCACATGCCTGAAGGCAGCGTGGCAGGAGGGCACGTTCACAATGTACCCAAGCTCTCCTTGTGCAACTTCTTCCCGGGCCCACACTAACATTTCTAAGATCTTCACTCTCCTTTCTCTGTAACAGCAAAAACTGCAATTCTCAAAAGACCAACTGCACCAGGAGATTGGGCTTTAAGGAAAAAAAACCCAAAAAAAGCCCTCAAAACCCCACATTTATTGTCAAAGTCTCTAAAGTGACGAGATTTGACAATAAGTCTTTTGTTCTTATGGTAACATGCAACTAGGCAACATGCAGCTTGATTTCTGCAGCCAGTAGATAGTCAAAGTACTTTCCACATACAGTAGGTGTCAATTTGACTTTATTTAAGGAAAAACGGGGAAAAAACAGTAATTTCCATAATACACAGAAGACAAGTTAGATAGCACTGCAAAAAAAGGCTGAGTGTTTTACTTGTCACCAGTCTGCTTTGCAGCTCTACGATTAGTAATTTTAATGCAGTTTGTCATTTTGTATTATTGTTTAGCATCTTTATAATCAGCAGAGTTTGGGGTTATAAATCACAAAAAGTGTACTACTACTACTATGAAAAACTAAAAAACCCACAAAAATCACTTTCAAATAAACCATAAATATGTGATGCACATTAGTGTAACAAAACCATTTTTGTAAACATTTTCTCCAACATAACATGTGCATAAGATAAAAAATAAAAACACTGCAGTCATACAAGTTAGGGTTACTTTGACTTAAAGATACAGAAAATTATTACTTATTAAAGCTTAAAACTAAACCTAGGAGCTTTTCTTTTCTTCTTTGCTTACAAAAGCACTGTTTGAAGAGTTCGATGTTGGTATACGAAGTGGTTTTGTAATACTGTTTTTACCTTGCCATGTTGGCACTTCTGTGGAGGCAGAAGCTGCCAGATGGGCAGACCCACCGAAGGATGGAGATTTCCACCCTCCCCTGGAGCCTCAAAACTTCAACAGCACATATCCATGACCTGGGCATCCCTACAGCACTGGAGCATCTTCCTCTAGGTGAATAGCATCAGCTTTCAAGGAATAGATTAATTTTGACCACATAGCACTGGAAGATTTAAATCACGCAGACTGACATTCGATCGAATCAGCTTCGGCAAACTACACTACAGGGCAGCTCTGTGATTACACCCATGTCTACCATCACGTTGCATTTCCGAGTCCCCTTTAGTTCATTATAGTACAAAAGGTTGATCGTTCTTCTGGCTGACCGCACCGGGCCTGAAAAGAACACATCCTTCACCTTCAACACTATCCAAAAGTCATACAATTAAAAAAAAATAGTTCTAGGTATTCCTCCGCCAGCAAATGTAAGGCTTTCTTGAGTTTTGATTCTTTTTGGGGGGTGGGGGAGTGGGGGTTGCTGTGTGCACACGCATGCGCTGGAGGTACGCATTTACTGCTCGCTTTTCAACCATCTACGATGTTCGAAGGAGAGTCTTCAGCAGCAGTGCTGATCGGGGTTGAAGGATTTACAGCAGTCAGATTTGACACCAAAACAAGGGTCTGTTGAGTCTGAGCTTTGCACACTTGGTGCTCTTGGCTCTTAATTGATTGTGTGACCAGTTGCTCGAGCCATCAGCTTGACTGAATTGAAGAGTACGTGTTTAAAAAGCCCTACCTGTCATGCCATGAAGGAAAGTTAACCACAGCAGAAGACAAAGCCCATGAAACACTGAGAGCCTGTTCACTGAATGAACAGCTTAAGGCAGCTGTCAGCAAAGTACCCCACCAAAGGAATTAAGGAAAAAAACAAAAGAAAAAAAAAAAAAAAAAAGGAAAATGGCTGAATCGTGACACTGTGCATTATTACAACACCAACAGATTATTATACACTCAAGATTTCTCAAGTAATGAACATGTAGCCATTAAACAAATTATTACTCTCAAGACATTTATTAAAAATGTCAGAACTTATTCATAAAATAAAACTGACTTAAAAAAAAAAAAAAGAAAAAAAAGAAAGGAAAAAAGCCAGAGCTGGGATCTTACATCTAAACACAGGTAATACGCTGTTTTTATGAATAAGCAGTATTAACTACATTCTTAAAAGAGTTTTAGTGCATTGCATTCTTAAAAAAGAAAAACATCACCGCCCCAAAATGTTTCCTACAACATTTAACAATTTATAGAACTAGCCTAGTTACTTTTACCTGCCTGTTACTAAGCCCATGTGTTAGAAGAGTGAAACCTCTGGTTTAGGCTAAATTCAGACTTCTATTAAGGATGAAACTGGTTTAAAAAAATGCTTGCTTTACCAAATTTTGTAAGCAAATTACATTAATCAGTGTCTCACTGCCATACCGCTATGACTATTGCCCCAATGGACTACTCTCTCCTCCTGCTGAAACTTTCTATGCAATAACAGTCAGAAACCTTTCAATCTGGTAGATTTGGTATTAAGATTAAATTAGACATTAATGGTTTTCTTCTAAAAACATATAAACTAAACCACCTCTTTTATTTTATGCATTAAAAACAATGAGGTAGGCACAAAAAATAAACATATGTAGTTTGGATTTTATTTCTCTTTTTTTTCTTTTTTCTTTTTTTTTTTTTTTTTTTTAGTTCTGCGACTGCAGACTGTGGTAAAACTGTTGTTGCACTTCTAGGTTTAAACAAAAATTAAACCTTTAACTGAGGCAGTGCTAATACTGTGACATAACCAAGTTCTGGCCTAACACAGAATCATTATAGAAAATGAATTTTTTTTTCCTTTTTTTTTTTTTTAAATCACCTGCACATGTTTCAGGCAACACCTGGTACACAGAAAAATGACTAAAGTTATTGGCCAGGCCAAAATAAAACTGCAGAAACAAAAAAACCCTAAGAATTCCACCCCAAGCCCCTTCCCACCCTCCCTGTCCCCAAGAAGAAGTTATCCTAGTCACTGTGTCTTTCACATTTTATAAATATTAACTTCTTAAAACCTGCACCTTCCTCTTTGTCCACATATTGTCACATTACAAAAAAGAAATGTCAATTAAATACATTGTTAACATTACTAGACTAGATCTGCCCTCTGTTTCAGCCAGTCTGACTCTCTACACCACTTCTCACCTTCTCTTGCCTGCCTCCTGTCCGCTCAACAAACAGCATGTTCGTGGTAAGCCTGGTTTGTCTCTCTTCCTTTTTTTTCCCCCTCCTCTGTTTTAACACTAACAAACAGAGTCCTTCAAATCCTAGGAATCCTGGAGCTGAAGGGAAAAGAAGACCTGTAGCTTTCTAGCATGATCCCAAATCTCAAAGACTTTGTAGCACCTGATGGCAATATCTTTACAGCACCAGCTGCGTCGCAGCCTCAGTTGAAAAACATAAAGAAACCTAACACCAGTGATGCCTGCACACACATTTACACAGAGTGCTGCACTCGTGCAGGTCTGTACTCCAGTTGAAAATAATTCCAAGTTATGAAGATCTCAGACTCTGGATGTCAGCAATTCCTCTCCAAATCCCACTGCTTCTACCAGCTCAGAAGTGAAGTCCTGCCAAGGGTCATGAAATAGACTTGACTGCTTCCACCTGACCGCACGGAGGCAAAGAAAACCTGCAAAGAAAAGAGATTGGCAAATTCAACAGGTAGGACAGCAGTGGTTCTAATGTGCATTCACTGTCCCCAGTGTTTGCAGTGCAATTGCAGCACTGGTCTGGGCTTGTGGGGATGGAACTGATGCTCCTCACAACGACCTGCAGGGTGCAGGGCTCTGCATCTGTGTTCAACAGTGTTGTTGACACATCAGTGTTTTGGCTACTGCTGAACAGCACCTGCACAGTATCAAGGCTTTCTCTCCAGATCCCTCACCCCCTGAAATGCCAGTGGGCTGGGATGGGCAAGAGGCTGGAAGGGGAAAAGGTTGGGACAGCTGACCCAAACTGACCAAATGGATGTCCTGTAACATACAGCATCATGTACACCAATAACAGCTCAGGGAAAGGAGGGACATTGTGGTGATAGCATCTGTCTTCTCAGGCAAGCATTATGTGTAGAAAATATCTGGACATCCACCTGCCCTATGTATTAGCTCTTTATTTTGCCTGGCTTGCACGTAAAATTTGTCCTATTAAACTTTTGCTGTCTTATTAAAACATCTGTATCTCAATCCATGAGTCTTCTGACTATTTTCTTTCCCTTCCATGGGAAAGGGGAGAGAGCTTGAGGCTGGCTGGGTGTTTGGCTGCTGCACAGGGTCAACACAACCTAAGTACCCAACTGAAGTACACGTTTATCATCATGGCAACAAACTTGGTGGGAGGGAATGTACCTTGTCATTGCGTTCACATAAGAATTTGAGTCTTTGTGCCCTTTTGTGCATGAACACACCATCCAAGTGTCCAGTTTCCACCGACCGTATTTCGATTGCTTTTTCTCCCCAGCCCATGATCTGGTTAGATCGGATGTATGCTTTGGAAAGAAAACAGCTCATTAGGACAGGCAGAGGGCAACAGGAAGAACAGAAAAAACACAGAATACCCTGACACACTCTAATTAAAATTACCTGCATGTGTGTTATTGTAGCTACACACATGTTCAGAGTGCTATTTCTGTCCTCAGAACATTCAAGATACCTAAAAAGTACTTTTTTAAATTTTAATTTCTTTTGCGTGTTTTCTATGTTATATACTTCTTCCTTGAGCATTCATAACAAAGGAAACTTTATAACCTTTAATTAAATGGAGGGAACATGGAGTTTTTACACAGGCCTTTTCTTCCAAGTCTGGGACAGAGAGACGTATTAATTAGGCATTGACTAGGAGAAAGCAGAAGCCAAGGTTTAAATAGACTAAGCCCATCCACTACAGTGTGTCCCAAGCACCAGCTCTGTCTTATGTGTTATTTTCCCTCCTTGATGGAGTTTGTCAGCAAAAACAAAGAGTAAGAGGGAAAGGTAAAACTAGAAAAAAAAAGAGCTGGCCTCTCTTAATAGGAGTAATAATTGAAAAACTGATCTCCTTGAGAAAGCCAGCTGAAAATCATTCTGTATATCTCACAAGAGGTTCACATTAAACTCTCAAAGTAGAAATATTACTATTTGACATACCGCGTGCAGAAATAAAACAACAAATCAAACTTTTTTTCCTTAGTATCACAGGTGACACAGATTAGTAATACCATCAGGAAAAAAAAATATTTTTGATAGCAGTAAGAAAATTAAATAAAAAGTAAAGTCACCAGAATTATAAAAAGGTATATTCACTAAGCAGTTTGATGGACAGTCTTACTATCGACTACAGTAAAATGTCTACCAACAATGCATGTATCATCCCGATGGAAAAGTATTTCTTTTTAAATATTCCACTAGTGCTAACTGGGCCAAATAGTTACTTATAAATGCCAGATGAGATGTTCAGTTAGTGTTGGCTGCCTCAGTGCCATTTACTACTTCACAAGCATTCAAGTCTCCAAAGGTGCTCTGCAGTTTGCCAGCTGATATATTCTGCCTGCTTTTAGATCTAGTCAAGAGTTAATCAGCACAGGAGGGAACATACTGTGCATCTAACTTCTTTAAATTTCCTCCTCCATTGTTGTTCCTGTTGCTCAAACAGCTATCAGCAGTCATCTCCCAATATATGCAGCCACCCCACAGCCCATAAAATGCAATGTGCTTGCCCAACAAAAGGAGGGTGTGACTACAGCCCATGCTTTGCTCTGCATTGAATTACAGCAGCACAAGCAGGAGGGATTCTGTTGTGTACTACACTCATTGTTTTCACTCTCAACCTTATTTTCAGCTGGAGAGATCAGGGAGAATGGTGCTAGGAGAGATAAGCAATCTAAAGGTGAATTACAGACATCAAGTGAGGTACACCTTTTGTTATCTACACAGATTTACCCATAATATTTTACCCATCTGTCACTTTATATGCCTTTATACTGAAAGGTTTCCACAACTTTGTGATTGTCTAACAAAAGTCCTGCAGCAGCCTACAGAGATCATGGTGAGTTTCTCAGTCATGAACTCCACAACTTGATTGTTCGGGTTTTATTCACAAAAACTTCAGCACAAAGTGGATCCATATGATTACTCTTCACTTTGCACAGCTGTTTTCCAGAAATAATACAGCACTGACTTCAGATGCAGAAGCAGCACACTCGATGTTCCCTCCTTCTGCCCACATGCACAGACTCACACTCCCTAAGAGCACATTGTACATGGCTCACCAGAGGCACTTACCAACTGAAGTTGGCATTTCTCCCCACTGCAGAACCACATCCTTGGTTATCCTTCCATATGTGTTGACGTAAACTCCTTCATCCTCGTAGCAGACCAGTAGCTCCATCCCATCCGTGTTTGGGAGGATGATAATTGCGTGAGGTTGGATACTACTCTGGATCTATGGAGACAGAAGAGGAAGCGTTTTAATGCCGCAGAGCCTGTGTGTGATTTTTGGTTTTGGCTGACACATCAGGGATTCACAGAATGACAGAATGGTTTGGGTTGGAAGGGTCCCTAAAGATCATCTAGTCCCAAACACACTCACTTTACAAGTGCTGTATCTGCTACCCTCGAGCTAGACACCACAGTGAGCAAGGCCTGTAAATCCTTGGAGCAGAAATCCTCTCACCTGAACACAGACATCTAAACTGAGGAAAGATTAATTTCTTTGTAGAGGTGCCCATTTCTTTCCATGCGCAGAAAGGGAGTCTGGGGCAAGCAGAGAAGATGCAGACTTCTCTGCACTGCACTGAACAGTGCTCGGTGTGGCCCATCTGAAACCCTCTGTGTACAATGAACAACAGGAAACCTTGGTAGCTAATGTCACCTGGTCTGTGCCAACCCTTTCAAAACCCATCCTTGAGCTGTTGTGTCATTTGTGCTGCTGGACATTTGCGGGGCATTTAGCTGCCACCCCTGAAACACTCACACTGGTCCTCGTCAGATCTGAGATGGCAGCTCCAAACCACAGACACATACTGACTGACAGTGAGACACAAACTCCATAGCACATGTGGCCATATCTGCTCAGACCTCTCCACTCAATTTACCACTGCAAACATCTGGTAGTGATCCACAGGGACTGCCTGACACATTGGCATTTGGGAAAAGGAAGGGGTTGGAGGTGGGGGTGTGATTCACCAGAAAGAAAGAGAAAAACACAGACACAGCAGCAGCTCTTACATGTGTTGGTAGATAAATATCATAGACCGATCCTGAATCCACATCAACAGCATGGAAGCCAGCGCAGGAGCCATAGATCACTTTTAGTCTCTGACCCTCTTCTACAGTAAGATCCACCAGCAATGGCTTATGTACCAATTCTCCAAATGACTGTGAGACAACCATCAGTGAGATTTACTTTACTGCTTAGAACAATGATGGGGTTTATAAAAACATGCTTGCATGCACATTGTGGGTTTATTCCTCCACATCCCTCTGGTCCCTAGACACCAGACCCATTAGGCTGACACTTCTCTCATGAACAAGGACAGATTATTCTGCAAACTGATGCATTTCCATCACCTAAGCTATTTTCTGTAGGGTTTACTTGGTCCATTTTCTTTTTTAGTAATAATTGTTTTCCCCAAAGTTCAGGGCAATTTGACATTGTAGTACTGTAGTACTTCAGTCTGCACAACCCACACTAACTGTCTGTAAACCAGCCTGGCAATTATACCAAGACAGCTAATTTTGTTCTAGTAGTACTCAAAACTAGTCCCATAATACTACTGAATATCACTTCATGACTTTTTCTGCTCAGACAAAGAAGTTCAGACTCAGTCCACTTCTCTCTGACCCACGTTTTATTAATAAAGAGAGCAAAGACTTGTGATATTGTGGCATTATTGGTTTATGCTCAGTTACAATTTAGACCTTTAAATGTATTGACTCTTAGAATTAAAAAAAAACCCTCCTAAATTAAAATACAACATAAAGTTTGTGGAGGTTTATCAAAGAACTTGCATTATAGCCACGATACGATGTCAGAACATTTTTGTAAAAGGGATGTAACTGCAAGTAGTTATGAGAAAAGCCTACCTATGACTGAAATATACTGTTACCTTAAAGGCCATAAATTTATGGTATGGCTTTGGTGCCCATGCATAGACTTCCACAGAACTCTTCAATGCAATTACCAAGAACTTGATTCTTTCATATTTTACTGAAAGAAACAACAAACAAACAAACAAACAAATCAGCATAATTCCAAAGTCATTCCAGTTACATCAAGAAAGAAGACAAATTATGCAAGTATGAAGAAATACTGTAATTTTAAGAGTTTAGTAGCATTACATTTTAGGATTACTAATTCTATGTAGTTAAGCTCTTTGATACATTTATGCTACAAAAGTCATTACTCTGATTAGCAACTGACCACATCACCATTTTTAGAATTAACTAATCCGTACACACTTATTTCCACTCATTTTTTTCCACACTGGACAGTGCTAAGTCATCAAGATGAGCAAAGCAGTTTTCAGGGACATTCCAAGAAAAGAAGACTGTGACCATGGAAGAGTCCATTACTGGCAGTTCCAGTCAAAGCACTGGGGCAGTGCTGGTTTGAGCTGATGGAAGAATTACCCAGAGGAAAGGAAGAAGGAAATTACAACATAACTCAATTTCAAGAGCAAAAGGCAAGCTTAATAAGCGGAGCACTTTCCTTTGTCCCTAAAGTCTGAGATAACTCATTTGAGAAAAAGAAAACAAATCCATATAATTTATCAGAAATTAAGTGTCTTATAATAGTGATCCATGCTATCACTTGCTCATTTTACTGTGCAGGAAAGCATGACTGAACTCTAAGTGTTAAGGGACTTGACACTTCTTCAACAGACAAAAAAAAGTCTCTCAACCTCCACAGCTGTACTGACTAAAAACAGAGCTTTTGTTAGGTCTTGTCTAGCTTACAAGGCTTCCTGGAATTTTTTCACGGGGAAGAGGGGGGAGTGTTGAACAAAACCACCTCATCTGTGAAAGGGGACATTTGATAATTCCTATTATTTGCTCTGGGTGCTATCTGGGAATTCACCCAAATCTTAAGTTTCAAAAGAGCAATTTCTCATTTAGAGGAGCCAAAAGTTGCCTGAAGCAACTGAGATCCATAAATACCACTTCACCCTGACATTGGAGACCCCTGTTGCATCAAAGAGAGAAGGAAATGACCAGTGCCAGCTGCCTCGGTGACAGCGTCCAGACTGCAAGCCCAGCTACTGGCAGAGATCTCCTTCTTGGGAACTGAAGTGCAGCTGTCAAAGAGGCCTCTCACTACCTGAAAAAATCTACTGTATTTCTGTGGTTCAGAGGGAAGTTCAGTGCCAGGCTGCAGCCCAGGCTAACAAACCCCTCTTCATCTGGAAGAGAATGCTCTTTGTTTCAGACGACTCACTGCTGGAAAGCCTCCTTTCAATAGCTGTTGATGTATTGTTACCAGGCCACTTCATTATGCTGCTGACACCCTGGGGTATGATATCAGAGAAGTGCATTATTAATTGTTTTCGGGGTCGAGCTCCTGGTTCAGCAGTCACTTACTGCCATTGTTATTGATTACGCCCCATTAGCAGGTTTTTCCAAGAGCACACGCATGACGGGAGGGGACTGAGAACAGTTTGATTGCTGCTGCTCTACACTGACTGACACAGCTGGAAAGGAACTGAGCTGGCTCCTGGGAGAAAATCAAATCAGAGGCAACATCCATTAGGATGCACCATGAAACCGAAGCAGCAGAAAGAGCTCTTGGTTCATATTCCCACCTGCAGGGCAGCAGGCTCACTGAATATACTCCACTGGCTATGAATACTACACGTCTTTCACCAGTTTTGGTGGAAGTTTCTATAGCCAAATCCAATTAAATCACTTTAAACCACTCAAAAGGGCACCCGCCTGGTGAAAACACACTTGATTCTGTAACTGTACTGCAGCAGATCTGAAATGGATTAGGAAATTTAATGAGGTAAGAGGAATCAGTGAATCACACTGGAGTTACAGACATGGTTCTGTCTCCAGATTCTTCCCCAAAGCTCATCTGCTACCTGGGCGTCCTTTCTCAACAAACAAATTTTTTTTTTTTTTTCCCCAGTCTCTAAAATCTACACCAAAAAGAGACTTTTTTTTCAATCTATTCCAGCATGTAAATTCATCATGGTAAAAGATATAGGAAATTTGCTAGTAAAGAAAACAGCTGCTGAGGATGAGAATCCCTCTATTACCTAAAGAGTCTAACAGAGGTGGTGAAATGTTACCAGCCCTCACTGCCCATATCAGCAGCCCCCGAAGCTGAATCCATTGCAGGAAGGGGAGAGATGGGATTTGCACACTCTCTAATTCCCAGCCCATCATCCCATCACAAAACCCCTCTCATCTTCGATTTAACCCTGTAACTTGCCATCTCTTTTGGTGCTTTGCCAGCAAGTTTACCCTGAGAAACAGATAAGACAGCTAGAAATAAAATCAACCAATCAGCCAAACAGCTACATGCACTGCAGTCATCCTTTATCCCAAGCATTTGACTTTTGCTACTGTGTTTGCTACTCACCAACTTTATAGTGCACACAGCCTTCCAAGTCACCCACCGTTGTCCAGCCCTGTTTCTTTTCTACTTCAGGATCATTGTGAAGGATTTTATTTCTTAACCACGACAAATAGTAAACTCGCAACTTGTTCTTCTTACCTGACCACAAAATGAAAAAAAAAAAAAAAAAAGTTTTATCTCCATAGGAAGATACTTGCAGAAAGCCCTATCCAGACAAAATAAAGATCTGCGAAACAAACCAAAACAATGAAGGAGAAAACGCTGCAACCACAGAAATCTTCCTCAGTTTTTCATCCACAACAGCTTCACTCCAGACTCCACCCAGACATGTGCTTTCCCGATAATCAATGACAGATACACATGGTAATACCACACAAATATAAATGACAAACTCAAGGGAAGAACTCTGCAGCTATCTAATTGTTAGGACCTAGACAACTTCCACTAGAACAGGGAACTCTCAAAACAAAAGCACCAGATAATCATGCACTGAGATTGAAAAATATACAGATATATATATAACAGAGTCAGAATGGCTCTTTTTGACACAAAACTGTAGGAGAACAGCAGGATGGAATATGAGACCTGAAACTTTATCTGCTTGCTAAAAGCTGATTACTGCTTTGTCAGCAGCCCTTCCCCTGAGCCAGCAAGAGTGTAATACTTACCAGGCTGCACACAGAAGCTGTGAGAGGTGTTTCTCCTCCACAGGTGAAAGCAGCTAGTTGCCCTGGCTGCCCTATCTTCAACTGACAACACATCTGCCACCTCATTGAAATACAGCTCAGATTTTTAATTTTTGATACCAGAAGGTCTCTTATAATGTAAACCAAGGTTCATTATAAACGTTACCAGTGATTTTTTAATAACTGATGGTCTACAAAGCATTTGCTGAGCTAGTGAGAAGACGTCCCTAAATGCACATACCCAAAGCTTGCATCCTCCTTTTTTTGAGCTGCTGTGCTGCTTGGAACCATTACAGTTCCATAGATTAAGCTGCAGCTGAGGGAGGGAGATCATCCCTGCTTTGACTAGTAGCCATTTAACAAAGAGACCTCCATGAGGTCTGTGTGAAAGGAAAGGAGACAGGAGATGCTCTCATAGACCCTACCTGTCAGCAGAGTAGCTCCACGCTCATGCTGCACCAGCCACAATGAGAAGCCATGTGCCTATCCAGTGTTTCTCAGCCACTGGAGGTGAGAGGGAGACAGGTGACCTGTACTGCAGTCACCCCTGGGCTGGCCAAGCGACACTGTACTGGTCTGTGCTGCCAAAAGCCACCACCTATCAAGACAGCACACCTGGCAGCCTGCCAGCCAGATCCAGCTACAGAGTTCAGCTAAACATCTTTAATTTGAAGTTTAAGTTTTCACATGATACGTACTGACAGATGAGTTCACAAGTGGCTGCTTACAGGATACTGGCTGCAGCAGGACATGAGGGCTGAGCACTGAGACCTGTGCACAGCCAGCTCCACACTGGGGTGCTGGAGCTGGCACAGACCCCCTACGCTGATAGCAAAGGATCTCCTAATAGAGCTAGGCTTGTCAGGAAAAACATCTGCAGGGGCTGGGGCAACAATGTGGGGAAGCACAGCCTGCAAATGGGCTTCACCATGGACTCCAGCACCACAAGTCATTGAATTAAAAAGACACACAGTCTAAAAGATCTTTTTATTACTTGGAGGTGTTACCTATTTATTACTTGGATGGGAAAGGACAGAAGGAAAAGAGGGGGCAGTTTCAAAGTAAAAAAATCTGTTCACTAAGCTTAAATTTAAAGTGGAACTGGAGAGGTAACTGCAAATACTGGATCTGCTACTCAATTTTAAAAGCCCTTCTGCTCTGATGCCATGCAATGAAATGTGAAGTAACACTGCACTATTTTTTGTTTATCTCCATTACAAATGGGACTACAGATTCGGCAGTAAATGAGTACCCTGATTATTTTCTGACTTAATATATATTAAGCCACTTTTCATAAAGGGGTAAAGCCCTACCACTCCTGTAGCTTTTTCAAAATCTGGAGGACTAGAGCAGGAAACTATTTCCAGAAGTCCCACATGTAACCAACCAAGAAAAGGTCCTTCCATGAAAACACTGCAAATAGCCACAAGGGCTCTTTTAAAAACACTTAAAAATAGGAAACATAGTTCAGGATCAGAAGCCACTGCAGTTCCGAGCAAGAAAGAGCTCAGGGGGCTCAAGGTCTCTTCAATGTACCAAATGTTTTCAAAACCATGCTGAATCCCTAACCACAATGAGACAAATTCTGCCTCAGATATTTTCATGGTTGTACCTTCCCCAGTAGCTTAGTCAAACTTGAAGATTCAGAACAAACAGTACACATGGGAATTTCCCACCATGCGGCTACTATTTTTTTCCTCTTGGTTCACATGATATGCACCAGGGTATTTCTCTCCAACCAGAAATATTTTTCAAAACAACTGAGAAGTATCTCAAGTGTGTTCCCATTGTGTTTTGGTGTCTAGACCACAAGGAAAAGTCACAAGACAGGAAATTCCTCTGCCTTTCTGCAGCCTGACATGAAAAGAGCAGGACCGGTTAGTTATATAAACATGGCTATGCATGTATTTCAACAAGTTATGCTGCTCTTAACGTTCACATTTGGAGTGGGGGAGATTAGATCCTTCTTCCTGTAAAGCTCTACTAGCCAGTTTAAACAGGTCTCAAAATTCTGGTCTTTTTTTTTTTAAATTTTTTTTCAGGGATCCAATAATTATGATCATGAAATAAGGAAGAAAACTCTGCTCCAGCCATCAAATGAACTAATCAGACAGAGAATTCTATGAGAACTCCCAGCTTGGATTCTCCCACAGACATAGTTTCAAACGCAAAGTCCTTTTTCCTATATTGAGCTTCTGTTTTTATTGTCACTATGGTTTTTAATTATTAAGCAGGCACATTAGAACCAGTTCTTCCACTCCGTCATCTCTTCCTGGTGCCACCATCAGCCAGCTGGGCAGGCAAAACCCTGAGGGAGCCACAACTGGAGTGTGTTCTGTATGCACGTTGCTGCTCTCTCCTCCAGCATTATTATGACTCTGCGCTGTATCACCTGAGTAGACAAAACTATGCTTTTTTGCCTCTCAACAGCATGAACTGAAGAACCAATCAACAACTCTTGCTTTACCTGCAAGGCTTTCTTGTACTGTTTCTAGCAGGCTCAGTATCTCAGTATCAAAAGCTTTGTTGTCAGAAAGTTCTGTATTTCAAATATAAATTAAGCCAAGAACTGATTTCATGTTTTCAGACTCAAGAGTGTGTCTATAAAAAGCAAGTTTAGGATTTTGAGAGGATTGTCACCTAACGCACCGCAACTTCTTCGCACAATGAGGTAACACCTTTCAAACCCTACCACCATTAGCACATCACTTCCCAAAAAACTCAGGGGAACACATGGCTGAGTGCACCACAGTGAGCAGAACAATGATTTCAGCAAAGCTCCAGCAGTGCTGGGACAAGGTTCAGAGACAGTTCCATTACTAATCTGCCAAAATACACCATTTGCAGAAATATAACCTCACTCCAGCATTCCAATTTTGCCTGGAGAGGTGAAGCAACTCATCACAAATAAAAAGATACTTAGGGAAGTCGAACATGAGGGCAAAAACTGAGATGTGCAGCACAGAAGACAAAAGCAGGATATAAGGGTAAGCTTGGGCATAACACCATTATGGTTTTGCTGAATATGCTCCCCCAGCCCTGCCTTTCACTGGGCAAGGATGCCTCTTCTGCCTCATACTCCAGTAACCTCCCATAAAACACAGGAGATGACACAGACACAAAGGCATAAAACAACCAAAGATCAGTTGATTTCTTAAGAGTTAATGTAGCATGTCTCCACAGAGGAAGCAATAGTTTTGAAAGGAAACAAAAGGAAACAAAGAAAATGTATGTGTCAGGGTACTCCAATTGTGACTGATGCAAAAATAAATAAACTTAAAACAATTATACACAAGACTGAATCACAGACACTTGTGATTTGAGTAGGGTATGTTTCAAACCAACAAATTTTACACAAGCTAGATTATACAATATTTTTGTTTACAAGGTCTACTATAAAAATAAACTCTATCAAATGGTGCCTTTCAAACAGCTTATATTTTAACATACAGCATTAGACATCAAAAGGACACACAGCAGGTTGTATATTTTTAAACGCTGCTTGATTCATCTTTTTCTTTTTATAGATTTCACAGCATAGCTGTATCTGAGAATGTAGCAAGTGACAAGCCAATAAAATTCAGTTGTTCCAGACAGAAACACATCCCATGTTGATGACAGCAGCATGGGCATGGTTCTTTGAATCTGTGGTAACACAACATTGCTAATGCATTAAATTCCACTAAATCGTCTAATGTGTGTCCTTTTGAACAAATGTTGGGAGAGCCAGAGTGCTCCTCCAGCAGACTTAAGAGAGGTTCCAGAGCCTCGAAAAAATTTAGGTGGGTCTGAACAACAACGAATCCTGTGAGAAACCTCATGTAACATCCTCTCCCCATCACACACACAGAGCATAACAAAGGCTGATTTCCCAAATAAACCAAAACAAGACGTAAACGGCTGAACAACACCTGTGAAGAAAGACTAACAATGCCCCACATCAAATTGTCTAACAGCAGGTTAAACTTACACCATAACTTTCTGGAGCCAAAGAGTCTGGAACCTCAAGCTTCATGCAACACATTTTTCATCAGCACACACAAAACAAACACAATCACCACCACCCATATCCCATTGCTTTGCCATTCCCAAGTTGCATGCAGTGAGAGACCAGGCACCAATTTGCCTTCTCACTCTGCTTGTTTCCACACCATGCACACACTGTACTCCTCTCTCTCACACTTTTACTGCACATCACTCTTACTTCCCTATTTTGCAAGAGTGTTCCCCATTCTACAGATTTTAACACACAAGAAAAACTTCTTTAAACTGAAGTCGCACACTGTGTTTTGGTTAGAAAGAGGCCAGGTTGAAAGCAATCATGACAGAGGGAAAGAATGACATTATCCCAAACTTCACGAAACATTAACTTCCAGTTCTCAAATACTGAACTAAGAAACAAAGCCAGACATTTCCCACAAACTCGTGCAGCATTTTTAAAGGTCACCCCACAGAAGGGAGGACAGGGAGCAAGCAGGCATGGGTGTTGTGTGGAAAACGATTCACTTGCAGAAATAAACTGTAGACTCAGAGGTGAAATGATGGAAAACCCACTGACTTCAGTCAGGACTTCCCCCTCAATACACAGGCTGCCAAGAAAATCTTTCTGCCATACCATGCCACATGGAGGAAAAATATAATGTTGACTTTACCAGAAATTGTCACCAAGACATTCAGCCCTTCAAGTACATCCATTTGCTGGAATCGTCTTCGATTGATGAGTGGATAAACCTTCCCCTGCCCACTTCTGTCTAGCAGCATCAGACCACTTTCAGTGCCCACCAACAAGTTCACTCCTAGAAAAAACAAAACCAGAGATCCAAGTTAGCAAGAACTTTTTCCACATATTCTGAGGAACTGGTTGGGTCTCAATTGCCTGCAGCCTAAAAGATCTCATGATGTAGAGGCTCTCTGCACTACCGGCCCACAGTGACTACTGACAACAGTGTTCAAGAGGGTAAGAGACTGGCAGGCCGTGGAGAGCTTTCTAGAGCACCAGTTCTCAAACAAAAAGGCATGCTAATGTTGGAGGAGGGGTGAGGCACAAAGTGCTATGCAAGCCTGTGTATTCCAAAGATGTCTTAGCTGTTTTTAGGGGGGTGGTAGCAGGATGCTCTTGACAAGGACATGGGAATAAAAACAGTTCCCACTGGGAGAAACAGATTGTGTTGCAGCCCTCCCACAAAAGGGTAGGCACCAGGTCTGTTCCCAGCTCCACAACAATCTTTTCCATCTGAATGTTAAACCTAAAGGAACTACAGTAATCTTATGTTTCCACAGGCTTCTCCTAAAGATCAAGCAAATATAGACGAGAAAAGTCAGTGGGCCAGTTTATTTACACAAAGTTCCAAAGGTCCATTGGAACACTCTAAGAGTGTGGGCCTGATATTTCCCAGTCTGAAATATCAGGCCCAGAGTGGCTGACTTTCTTCCCATGGGAAGACTTCTTGGGAGAATTTTCTTTCAAGAGCACAATTTCTGTTAATATCTCATAACATTTCTAAGGAAACAATATTTTTCTCATAACAACCCTTCTCCCAGGTGTTGTTTCTGTTACTTAACCAATGGAGAGAGGTTAATTCTATGGACCAATAATGTGCCTTTTTAGCGCAGTATGTTATAAAAAGGCTGGAAGAATTGTAAATAAAGCCTTCTGATGTTCTTCTGTCTTTGAACTGGAGTCAAGCATCTTTATTTTGTGTCCAGCAACAACACAAGAGTCCATAAAACCTTACTATTTAGAATCAATTACTTTTTTTTTTTACATAATAGATATATATGGGACTAAATTTTAAAGATCTATTAATATATTATCACTCTTAAATTCCACAACTATTTATTTGCAATAGTGCTTAAGTCCAGAAGGTCACATATTTTGCAGAGACAGTTCAAGTACAGCACAGGAAATGGAAATCAAACCTAGTGTATGACTCTATTAGACTTCAGTGTCCATGTTGCCCTGTGAGACAAAACTAATGAGGTACTATGCTGCTGGCAAGCAGTGCTTGTATTTTACAGAGCAGACACCCTCCTTACTTAGACAGCAGAGCTCTTCTACTGTCACCTTACAATTAAGCAGTTCTGTTTTTTTCAAACAAATGGAAACGCTTCCTGAAAAAGTACAGGTTGTCTGTGGAGGCTGGGTGTAAAACTGTGTTACTGCGTCCGTGTCATTAACATTGACTTTCACCACCCAGAGCTAGAAGAAAGAGCATCAGAGACCTAATGCAATTAGCAGCTTAGCTTGCCAGATACTACTGGCACTACCACCGGTAAAGGCAAAGCAAAGCAAGTCCCCCTCTTTCTAAGCAGAAAGCATCATCATGAAATGGTTTAATTGGCTTAAGGGTAAAGGAAGTTAACCACTATCAAGAAGTAAGCATGTGTACCAACTTGTATCACCATCGTTTTGGCCCAAAATGTTCAACAAAGGGTGGTATTACAGCTGTAAAACACCTCTAGGATTTTATACCTATTCTTTAAAGCACCCTAACAGTCAGATATATAGATCAAAGAAATATAAAATCATTAAAACAAATTGCTGCTGGCAAAACAAGGCAGATCAGAGAAATTATGAGTCATCTTTACTGACACCACATGATTTCTCTCTCTCTTTGGCCTCTCACAGCCTGAAAGTTTGTATTTTCACAAGTCTTTGCCAGAGAATTTTATACAGGAATTCAAACAAAAATAGTTTTGGGGTAAAAATTCTTACCAGTAAATTCTGGAAATAGTGAAAACAGCAGATAGGAAGGAAGACAAGGCATTGGGAGAGCTATTTCAATGACTCAGCTTTCCAGGCAAGAAGACTGGGACAAAAGGGCTGTTCTGAGAAACAGGAAATACTGGAAACAACCCCACAAGAGAACTAAAGCCTTGGAAAGAGCTATAAAAATGTAAATAGGAGAGGGGACTGTGTTACCTTTACAATAATTATTAAGTGAATGGCCAATTCTCTTCTTTCTAAGTTTTTTAAATGACCTGCATGTGCATTTATCATCTTTCAGGTTTAGGGATCCTAGATAAGTATGTAGTAACGTACGCAAGCATCAACTTTTAACAATTAGATCATGAAAAAATTAATGTGCCCCCATAGATTCTGGCCAGGAAACAAAAAACAGAGAAAAGCTTTCACTAGGTGTTGCAGCAGAGATACTACACTGTAGCAGGCAACAGGCACTGCTCTAAGCCTGATGAAGTGTGGGATCCTGACTATCTGACACCAACACAAATTATCCCTAGTGACGAGAAGACCAGACACTTGGTCAGCTGACATCTCATATCCAGCTTCACTCTGCAGTAATCACTCTTAAAGATAAGTCTCAGAATGGAAAATATTCTTTCTATCCTTTTCTTTTCCATCTTACTTTCTACATTAACTGATGACTGAGGCAACAAGTCACCTTGCGCAACACACCTTAATCAAGCCCTGCAACAATACATTAGCAACAGCCTCAAAAAGATGATTATTTTTCAAAAGAATACCCTGTGTGCACCAGGTGTACACTGCAAGGACTACTACAAGCTCCCAAAAGCTGCAAGAAATGTACTAGAAGCGTTTTACAAAGAGCTGAAAAGGACATCTGATCAAGTGCATGAAGCTTCTCCCAGACAACCTGTGACAGGAAAAGAGGATACAGACTCAAGCTATGCCAGGGCAAGTTCAGGTTGGATATCAGGAAGAACTTTTTTACTGAAAGCGTGGTTAGGCATTGCCCACAGAGGTGGTAAGAGTCATTATCCCTGCAAGAGTTCAAGAAACAAGTGGATGTGGCACATAGTGCCATGGTCAAGCTGATCTGGTGGTGTTAGGTCGAAGGCTGGACTTCGTTATCCTAGAGGTCTTTTCCAGCCTTAATGATTCTGTGATTCCTAGACTGAACTGCACCATCAGAAGTATAAATGTACCAGTGGGAAATTATAATTAAAACAGAAACAGCATACTGTAAAAGACACAGTAATAGTAAGGTCTTGTAACAAAAAAGATGTTCAAGAAGCACTGAATAAATGCAGAGAAACAGCTACAGTTTTGGATATACATTATCAAAGGCTGAAAGCTCCTACTTGAATGTCTGCATTTCAGGAATGGCAAGGGAAGAAGGTTTGCATTACCCCATAAGGCCGCACACAGTATCTCGGAATTGAATCTCTTCTTGTATTTGCGAATCTCTGGTGTGTCACTCTGTGGCCGTGTATTTGTGGGATTCACATTGACAACTGATCCTTTCCGTGTGGGGTCTTGTCTTATTGCCTCTGATCTCATTGCTTCACTAGAAAATCCTACTAAAAGAAAAAAAAAGTAAAGTGCATGTAATACCCTTCAAGTGATAGATTCTGGACATATATTTTTTACATCATACAACCCAAATCAGTAACTGAGAATACTGAGAAAGTCTTCATTTTTGTAAGAAATGTAAATGGAAAAAGAAAATAAATTATGCAATCCATTGCAAAACAAATAAAAAGCATGATGGTAACATTCTTAAGTACTTTAAAGAGCCACTGAAGTCACTGAACCCTTTTTCAATTGTCGTCTTCAGCTACTTTACTTACCCACAGAAGTCACAGTTGTCCCACTAGATGGAGAAATCTGTAGTAATCTGGGGTCTATAAAAGGTGTAAAGGAGGAGGAAGATTTGTGTTTCTGGAGTGTGTTACTAGCGGACTGAGTCTGCAATGTAAATTTCAACTTTATTAATATTAATGACAATAAAAAGCATGGATAACAAACACCAACATTTTAAAGTCACTACGGAATTATGCTACAGAGCCTCCCCAACCTTTTATACTTCCTTTATAGATACACAACGCACTGCAGGCACCACACCTGAACTAGATACATATGCACACTGCACATGTTACAGCAAAATGTAATTAACTGAATTGTCATCCCTGAAACTCAGCTGCTAGCGAATCTTTTTAGTACAGACCACTACAATCAGGCACAAAGCGAGGGAATGTCTCTCCTTTTGAAAAGCTGCATAAATGTATGTACACTACTTTATCTGCAAGCTGTCCACTATCTTCAATTTTTAAATTTATGAAGCGTCTCCTGAATTGAGGTAGTTAGTTAAGTTATGAAGTTTGATCTCTTGGCTTGTGCAACAAAATCAGAACCATCTGGGATCAAGCATTCACTTCTATGATGGACTATGTTTCAATGTCCACTACTGTTCGTTCTCCCTATTTTGTTTAACCTGAGCCTCTTGCCAGAAAGCTGCAGCAGATTCTTCCACCTTTATTTGACAAAGCAACATATTAAACCTGTATTGAACAAAGGGGCTCATTAGTGTGGAAGGTGTAGCAAACAGTGACATGACACTATGAATATGTAGTGGATAAAATCACTGGTGCTTGTTGAGTTATGAGGTCTAAACATGAAAAAAACATAAAGAAAGAAAGAAGACAAGTGAAACAATGAACTGTTAAAAGTGGAAATGGAACAACTTAAAAACCCTTGCCAGTTTAGTATTATAGTGACAACATATCATGTTGAAGCAGAATGGGACAAGTTGAAAAAAAAAGTGTATATATATATAAAAGGCTGTTCATGTGGTAGAGTTATACCAAGCAGTACTGGATTTTTGCTCAGTTTTATTCAAACACAGTTACAAGACAATTCTTTAGCATCAACTAATCTTCAACATCTGATCTTTCTAAGCCCCTACAGAAAAAAACAGCAATGGGTCTTTGGCGTGTATGCCTCCCCTGCACAGTCCAATACCAGAAAGCTCCTTCATCACCAGGCACTGCCACAGCCCCTACTTCCCAAGCTGAGTTAACTGAACCCTGCTTACGTATTATTGCTTAGATCAAAGTAACGAGCAAGCGTATCTCTGGATCAATCAACTGATCTCTAGAACCTACAAGAGTGTGCTTTTAGAAAGATCAAAAACCAATGAAGCATAGCTGAAAATTATGTATAACGCTAAATGAATTTCCAGGAGGAAACTCTCCCACCCACCCACCCTCCTGCTATGTGGTTAAGAAGCATTTTTGATTATGTGGTAAACATGTGCACTGCCATAAACCTGCCCAGTTCACTGCAACCTCCCCTCATCACAACACTTGCACACCTACATGGCAGGACTCTACCCTGAGAAGTGGCAGCTTCTTTTCACCAAGTTTCACTTGCCCTGCATCACCCCCTGCTTGAGAGGCTCTCCTTGTAAGCCAGGCTGACCCCCAGCCAGGAGTGGAGACACCAGACAAGACTCCTCTCTCACTGCTGGGGTTGGTGAGGGGTGCATGGCCCTTTGTTCATTTGCATGTGTGCACTCTCCTCTGCTGCGAGGGGTTACACACACACAAAGGACCAGGCTTTCCCACCTGCACTCAGTGAAGGAAGGCACCATCCTGGGATCAGCCCAGGACAGCAAGAGGGAGCTTCCCCCATGGTAAAGCCTTCTCCACCTGGACACAATCAGCCCTGGAGGAGAGCAGTCATCTTTACACAGCTGCCTCTCAGAGGACACACATACTTGGAAAAAAACCTAAATATTTTCTCCCATTCCTTATTCCAAAAGAACAATACCTCAGGCTTTTACATCCCTCCCAGGCAACGCCTGATTTGTTCACCCAGCCCACATGGCAAGCTTTAGTGAGCAAAATCCCTTCACAGCCACTTCCTTTCCCAAAGGGTGAGTTTCCACAAGCAGCTCCTCATATGTGTGGAGACACTAGTCCAGCCTTTACTGACAAAGCCAAAATTAACTGCTAATTCTGAAGAGGCACATTGCTTGCAATTAGCCTGCTCCCGGAATAAAACAGAATTAAAAAAGAGTATTGGCTTGAAAATGCAGTAGTCAAGCTTAGTTTAAAATGAACGCCATGCAATTAATGACTCACTATAGGAAGCAAAAATAGTAAACTGGCAAGTTTGGCGTGGGACTGCTCTAGAGTTAAGGGCTTCTTATACAGAACTGAAATGTGTTATTTGGGAGGTGGGAACAAAGGTGACAGAAAAAAAAAGCAGGGGAGATTGGCTGGAGTTCCTTTGCAAACTAGCTACTAGGCAATGCTGCTATAACCCTATGAAAGCAGCCAGCTGTGGTGTAAGACATACCTCATTAGTAGTTAGCTTGTCCTGGGGTGTCTGTGGGGACATGGTGGGTGTCGGCTGGCTGGAGGATGGGGAGGAGGAGGTGGAGGAAGTGGAGGAGGAATGGCTTTGCTGTAAGAGATCTGGCAAGAGGTGAATGCGACCGGCAAAGCCATTGCTCTCATGATGGCTGGCACGCTTTTTGTCAACTGTACTCTGTAGAAAAAACAGGCACACTTGTCTTGCTCAAGTGCTGCTTAAAGGTCTAAATCCCTAACAACCTCTCTCCTTCTCTCCCTCACTTCCTACCTTTTCGCCTTTTTCGCTTTTTTTTTTTTTTTTAATTTTTTTTAGATAAATTGATAATCCATGCTTTGATGCCTGCATGGAAAGGGAAAGTGGGCAGAGCTACTAGAATTCATGAAATTCCCACCAGCAGGCAAAAGCTTGGTTCATGTGGTTGACTTGCACAGCCAGTTCCACCAATTAACAGAAGAACAACTGTGCTGCTAAGTCCAACACCACAACAGGGACAAGCACATTTTTGGGGGTGGGGTGAGGATTTTTTTGCCTATTGTTTTGTTTAAGACTAACTTAGACCCTATACAGATAGCAGTTTGGACTTTCTGGAGAATCCCTTCAGCTAACTATTTAAAACAATAACCATGAAATCTTCATTTTCAAACAAGAGGACTCAATTAAGAAATTGGCATTCAGTTGTGAAACTCAGAAATGGGATTACTGAGGAAACTCCTATAAGATAGCACGCTCATTAACACACAAGCTCATTTAAAAACAGGGAACCATTATCTTTCAGAGGCACAAGAATGCAGTATTTTCAGAATCAAAGGCAACAACACAGCACTCTAGCTCTGTCCACATTCTCTGCCTCACCACCTATTTTGCTTCTCCCCCACACCAACTGTAGTGTGAATTTGCATGTACATGTGTGTGTGTATGTTATCTGGGTGGTCTGTATGCCCTATACTACAGGTTCAAAACAATTTTAAAAAACCTTGAGTGCTCCCACCCCAACTCCCTCCCAGCCTCACTCCTGAGACACATATTTGGTTCTGTGGTAAAACTAAACTAAGTTTTTGCTCCAGGTACTTGCTCCACACACCTGCAGCTTTTTCTACCCTCCTCTCCCACAAATTTTGAGATATTCTGCATGGTGCTGCCATGAGTGTCACTGGAAAGCATGCAAAACAGAAGCAAGGGGTGAAGGGCTACTCTCTTCTTTGCATGCATCAAACATCTTGTTTATCTGAAATTCACTACTGCTGCGTCTTGATAATACGAACAACAAATATAATGTAGAAACAGCATGGGTGAATGAGCGAGTGGGTTAATGAGCACAGAAAGGGGTGCAGCACTGCACAGGGAAGGAAAAGCAATACCTGTCGAACAATTAAGGTGCCCTCCTTAGAAGGAGTCAAGGCAGGTTCACTCTCCACATCATCATGGACAATCATGGTTTTTACTGACTCTGTTTCACCATTGCTCAAGTTCAACGTTGACCTATTTGTCAGACAAGAAATAACTGGAGTGAGATAACAGCACTAGAACCTTGGCTGTCACTGCCCTGAATCATGGCATACTTAGAATTAATTTGTATTGTGGCCAGAGTGGAATATTTACATAAGCTGCCTAGAAAAGCCCCTCTATCAAAAAAAAAGTCAAGATATTGTTAAACAGTTTCTTCTTTTTGCAACAAATCAAGGGAGAAGAGGGAAAGGACATTGAGAAGACTATCCTCAGTGTTTGAATTTATGAATATACATGAGGTTGCTATGTCTTGCTCACAGACTGTAGTAAGCTGAAAGAACTAACATACAAGCCAAAATGGTAAAATCCTTTTCCTTCAATCCCCTTAAAAAGCAAAACAGATGCAAAACACCGTTAGAGGGACTAACACTGCTCGGACATCATCTGGTCCAGAAGTAGATTCATCTGCTCCTTCTTGTTCCATGTCATCATCTTCCTCATCCGTTGTCCCTGACTCTTCACTTGAGGATGAGTAATCCGTTACTTTATGTGGGGGTCGCACATCCTCTACTGCTCGCAACTCCTTTGCCAATGCAGTTAAATCCTGATGGAAGAGGCAAGAAAAGGAATTTTAAACTGATGTTGCAAGTAAGAGAGAAGAAGAGTTTAGTTTGCAAGACAAACCCACAGGATTAGTGCCAAAGTTTGTTCACTTGTTCACTTCTGTGTTTCCATTGCTCCAGCAGTACTGCTTCCTTTGACTTACTCATTCCTAACAGTTACTAAAACTCACTTTCTCATAAATTTAAGCACCGGAAGACTCAACCTAAAGGGCTAGGTCTTGCCATATCATAGAAAAATGTGCATACTCTGAAACCCAACTATCCTGATTTATGACTAACTGCAGTATCATAAGAGATATGGCTACTGAAGAAAGTTTCAAGGAAAGATAGAAATACTGTGAAAAGCCACTGAGTTCCCCAAGATACAACTGGACACAGAGCTGTAATCAATTGTAATAGCAGGCAGATATAGAAAGTGTCAGAAATCTTCCACAGAAAGCAGGAAAAATGTAAGGTCTTACCACTTCTCCCTGCACCATTCAGCCCAGCATTGGCACATTCAGGTCAAATGCACGATCATTGGTCCAGCCCCCGGAAGGAAGCACAAGATTGAAAGAGAGAAAGGCATGGATTAGGAAGGAAGACCAGAGAGCAGAAATCAATCCCAGAAGCAGTGCAAAATCTAATGTCGGCAGTACTGATGTGCACAGGCAATTGCACAGCCCAGAACATGCTGCTAGACCTACAGTTACAAACTCAATCCAGCTGCTAGTCACCCCGATGGCACTGAATGAAGCTCTCAGTGTACTTTTTGTGAATCTACCTGAAAGAGAAGGAGGACAGGGGAGGTGGATGCAACTCACAGCAGGCTTGACAGGTCTGAAGACTTCCTTTTTCTCTTCAGGTTTTTTAGGTGCACTTTCATGGCGCTGTGATGGCGAACCCTCTGATTTGGATGATGCTGCATGTGCCAAGACCCCAAAAGGAACACAGAACAAAGCAGATTAAGCAGGGAGCTAAAATATGTTTTCTTACTTCACTGTGGAATGAGGAAGGGACATGAGATGACTATTAGGGGTGTCTGACCTAGGTTTCACTGGTTCAACTTTTACATTGTCCCTGAAGGACTACACAAAAAACACCATAAGCTGTGATTTGTATAGGTGCAACTGACCTATATCTGAAGCCAAAGTAAACAGTCACAACAACTGTAAACCAAAGACTCAAGTGTGGCCACAAACTGGAAAACCTCCATCATAATCCAACACAGCCCAGCTGAGACCTATCCATTGCAGTCTGTACCCTGTCAACAACCACCAAGGTGACAGGCAACAAGTACCAAAATGTGCTCTTGCACACATGAGGAAGGGAGGGAGCTGTGAGGGCATGGAGACAAGGCTATTTGCACTTAGGAAAATGCAGCAGTGCCTGGATGTAAACTAAAGAACAATGAAAAAAATAGTTAGACGATGATTTCTGTGGCTACTGCCTTTCCCAAGCAAGGACATATTGCCAAGAGGATGCAGGAAGCCAACGCATCTCTGACACTGCGTGCTCAAAGGCAGTGAACCCTGTGACAATTATCATCTGTAAGCACTGAGTGCTGCACAGCTTAATAAAATTAGAAACACAATGTTACAAAGGGTAGGAGAAGGACTTACATCTCATCCTGAACCGCTCTCCAGACCCGCTCTGAGAGCCAGGGTGGGAGCCAGGTTGTGAGCCAGAATTGCTTGAGCCAGAAGAACTGCCACTGCCTGGCCTTGGTACAAGCTTCTCCACCCTTTCCCACAGCAGACGAGGCTCTATATTGCTGTATCAAGGGAGGAAAGAAATTCTTTGTCACACACACTTCAGTCCCAGATTCCCAGCTCAAAACTGAAACATCACTCTCTCTCGGTGTTTTGCTAATAACTCAACTGAAAGAACATTTGAAGCCTGAAACGAGGGCATCAGTAATGCTTCACAACCCAGTCAGTGGCTCCCTTTGAAATCACTACTACCATATTTATGATGGTTAAAAAAAAAGTGTTGGTGGGTATAAGCTATTTCTTTTATTTGGAATTATCTACCTGCCATTCTTATGCATCTAACCTGAAGTGCACAACTCTCTCAGCCAGCATGCAGCAGGTTTAAAATTGGGTTAGAAGTGTCCTCAGCACTAAACATAAAAAGAATACCAGAATACCCTCACTCCTATCCAGTGAGCTAATTCCACAGTGGCCTGCCCATGTTGTTCTGTTGAGCTCAGGAGTCAGCTGTCTCCCGCCCCTTCCTGACCTTGGGTGCTCTGTGTCACAGCCCATGGAAGCTTCTTCCCCCTTTTAAAATCTGGTTCTGGCTAAGAGGCCAGAAAGTTTCTGAGGTCTCTTCATTTTAGATGTTACAAACCCTTCTGCTGCCAGTAATCCCCAGAGTATACCCAAGCTGACCTGTTGCACCAAAAGGCAGACATTGATAAACAGCCACACTTTTTCCAAAATTTGCAGGATATTTGAAATTATTGCAAAAATTACAGGGCAGGCAGCTCAGATGAAAAGAGGAAGGAAGAAATTTTGTCAGCATTTGTTGACACACATGCTACATCAAGAGAAATTAATCATTACTGAAAAGGGATCCAACATCATCTTCCTTTCATGTCCAAAAGCTGTCTGGAAATGCCTGGCCTCCAATAAGCCTTTTCCTTCCAATTCAAGAAAAGCAAGGACACGTAGGCTTACAAACCTCGTGGAATTTCTTTGACCTGCTTGGTTATTTTGCTGCCCACTGCCCTGCAGTGGGGAATCACGGCGGGACAGGACTGGTGACCGGGACGTTGTTCTCACAGGTACCTTGGGAGAAAAAAGGTTGTGTTAAACCCATGAAGGGGACGGAGAGGACAGGAAGATAAAATTTCTCCCGCCACAGAATATATTCTGAAGATCTTAACAACATGTTGTAAGTACAAGCTAGCATCAGTGACCAAAAGCAGTAAACAAACACCCACAAAACCAAAAGCCTTAGTTGTGATGCTAGAATTTGACTAGAACTCAAAGCTTAGTCTTAACGTTAAATAGCGTTTAATGGTTATCACACGAACACGTACACGCCCCACTACCCTCCCAGCTACTGAGACATTTGAAAAGAATATGGCATTTTGACTGAAGCAGGGGAGGCACAAAGCAATTTGCTGAAACAGCATGAGAATTAGGAGAAAAAGCTCAAGGGAACCAAACAAATGCCCAGGAATGGATCAGCAGAAGGCAAAGACTGGTGGGGGGGAGCAAGAATATACTCAGAAGAAGCAAATCCCAGTGGATGGGAGAGGGGATGGAAGGGGGAGAGGAGGAGGAAATATATTGAATGTTTCCTTTTTGTTCAGATCCATCTCAATTTTAAGTAAGTGTGTGATTCATAGTTTGGGTTGCGAACAGATGAAGAGGAATATTAACTGAGCAATAACCTCAGGGATATTTTGAATTCTTTCCTGAATATGGTAATCATTTGTAACTTTGCATAATAAATTGTTTCTCTGAAATAGCTGCATTCTATAAATAATTACCAATTTTATATGAAGCTTCAATATTGTACTTCAGGTTGATTATCATTAGCCCGTTGACTGAACACCTACATTATGATCTGCCTTCCAAAATACTGTTACCAGCGCTGGCATAAGGGCACGGTCTTCCCAGTGCCCAGGGTATCACATCCTTAAGAAAACTGTAATTAATAATAAAAAAATAGCACACATCTGTCTTTCTACTCCTTACCCTTGGAGGCACCTCGTCACTGTCTGATCTAGCCCAAGCCTTTTGGGTGGGGTCAGGTACCTCCGACTTAGAGTCAGAACTCTGATTAAGCACTTCACTGCGTGAAGGTGGATATGGGTCCTGGGAACGAAGATGGTGATGAGCAAATTTGGGAGAAGGGTCACTGAAGGAATGGGATCGCGAGACAGGGGAAACATTGTTCTTGAGAGATGCCAGATGGGACCACTGTACCTTACAAGAAAACAAAACATAAAACATTCAATGCGCTCAGTATAACCGGCTTTCCAATTAACACAGAATAAAGGCAGGTGGGGCAGGCAGAGACAAATTGGTTATGGCATTAGGTAAGCGTGGGGTGGAATCAATGCACTTAAAAGCAAGGCAAGCGCCCGAAGAACGTAACAGACTGAAAATACAGCACATATGCATTTTTTGTGTGATACGCTCTCCACATACACGTACACTGGTGCTCAGAGGAGAAGGGGACCCAATATCTGCACCATGAGCCTGAGTTCAAAGGCCACTCAAGACAGAAGTCGCCTTCTGCTCCCTGGTCTTCAGTGGGCTTTGGCTAGGTCTCATGGTGGGCTGGGAAATTTGAAGTGGACATCCAATTGAAGCAACTTACAAAATTAAAGAATGCTGTAAATTGGGCAAACCAACAGACTTTTACGTTTCCCAATAAATTCAGGAACTGGATACAGCTCAAAACTTTTGGAGAAAGACCGTAACACAAAGCCTTTATTCTTTTACAGTTATTGCAATATATATAAAAAAACCACAATATATATTGTATATAGTATACATATGTACAATGCATATTATACTTACACCATATATGTACTGTATACTGTACATATATACATATTTATACACAAAGTACAAACACACAGTTACATGCACACATATTCAATTACACATACTAAGAAGGCGTAACAGTGACTGGAGTTAAAACTCCATTAGGATTTCCAGTGGAATCCATATTGATGCTTCAGCCTACTTCCTCTTTGTGCATAAGCCTGTGTTTCAGAGTTAATTTCTAAAACTAAGGAGGAGGAAAAGTCATAACTGAAGAACATGCTGTTTTCACACCTAATGATTAAGCAAAGCTTTGCTTTCAATCCCAGTTTCAGTAGGCTGGCTGTATTTGTTTTTATATTATTATTTCCTCAATTTTAATACACACAGCTGTTGAAGAGCCTGATTATCCTTAATATGAGTGAAAGACACAGACTTTAAAAGTAACTGGCACAGTATGAAGATACAAGTCCAATATTTTGAAATAGTCATACAGGTTTGAATAAAAGCCAGGAAATAATGAGCAAGAGATGAAGTTCTGTCCTGATTTCTCCCACTCTTCCGTCTGTTCAAATTCTCCTGTTGTCCAAAAGAGTGGCAATATCTAGTCACAATCAGGGACGGTTTTAGCTTGCACTGTCATCAACAGACTTTATTTGAAATAAGAAAATTCTGCATGGCAACAGAGGAACTAAATGCAGAACTCTACCGTTTAATTTAGTATACCTAAATTGCTCAAAATTCATGGGCTATGTCTAAGTTTTACACAAAGGTTACTTTTCCAA
The DNA here is from genome assembly GCA_013389925.1 of Aegithalos caudatus. Taxonomy (NCBI): domain Eukaryota; kingdom Metazoa; phylum Chordata; class Aves; order Passeriformes; family Aegithalidae; genus Aegithalos; species Aegithalos caudatus. Next base: position 451,413 of record WEIU01012882.1, on the reverse strand, counting down.
TTCATGCCACAACTCCTATGAGATCAGGTATTAAGATCTGGAGGCTCTTCATTAGAAAACAACACAACAATGACTACCATACAGCTCAGTGGTTTCAACCTCTTCTTGATTTTCCAGGGGTGGTACAAAGCTTTATTTAGCAACTGCAGGCCTACTGACAACAAACTTGCTTTTCTTAGACATGTTTTGCAAACCCTTTGAAACAGTGCTCACACTATTAAAACCCACTTGTTTAGTTAGCTTTTTTCTGCAAGAATTTTAAAAACCAAGCAAGTGCACTTTTTTCCTGAGCATCCTTTTTAGTAGTAAAAACCATGCACAGAGCAGATTTTGAATTGTAAAATGCTCTGCAATTGCCACCAGCATTTAACCCACTGTCACTGCTGCATAGATAATAATGGGGTACAACAGTTCTGGTCTAGCTCTAACGCAAAAAAACCCCAAACCAAAAAAAACCCACCAAACCCACAAATCCATGAGTTTATCAATAAAACAAACAAAAATAGACAAAGAGTGAATCTACAGAATAAGCTGTTTTGTTTAACAGTAGTACCCTTTACAAAAGGCTTTCTAAGTGCAAAGATCTGCAAATTTAAGGAAACATGTTAGAACTTCTGCATTGCCTCCAGGCTCACCAAGATTTTCCTGGGCACTTACCTGGGGCTCCATTGGCCTCTGCAGGGCAGGCTGAGCAGGTTCTGAGTTTCCATTGGAAAAGGACTCTGATCTTGAAGGCACTGGTGGCTCCAACACTTTGCCCATCTGTTTAGACTGTGCTTCAGGGGAGCCCTGATTAGTTTTTCTAAATCTCTCCTCCACCTAAGCCAAAATAAATGGAGGTTAAGCCTTGACTCAGTAAAACCAATTACAGTAGAAATACAAAGGGGAGTAGCACCTTTTCTTTACCACAAAGAAAGCAATACACTTGGGGTTTGGCAGGATTTTTTCCCTACCACTTCTGCCAGCACTGTAAATTCACTGAGTGAACTACACCAAAGCTCCCAGTATGCCAATATGGCTAATCCATGCTAGGAAGAGGAGATACAGAAGGTAGCAAGATGCGAGATAATATGATGAAAGACCATTGTGGGCCTTCTTTCTGCCTAGACTAATTATCCATCAGTACTTTCCTCACATATAATAAAAAGGATATACATAAACAGAAACAACTTTACAGTATAAAAGAACATTTCCCACTGTTATCCCTTAGTTTAGCTGCCCATCTTACACAAACAATGGTTTTGGATTATCTGCTTTCCTGTGCTTCTCTCTTCAGCAACAGAAGAAGAGACAGGAGGTTATGCTTCTCAACGAGGTAATACTGGAGTCTGTTCAGCTTTAGGCACAAAAGTGTAGGACTTATCATTGTCTCTCTTATCAAATACTCTCATCACAAACTCAAAGGCTGTAGAGGACAGTCCCATCAGCTGGTTTCCTGTTCTCAGGAAGGTGTAGAATTGATTTTATGTTAACTTCAAGAGTTTGCTGAGGGGAAGACTAAATCAGAATGTTCTCAGTCCTCAGAAGAACATCAAGCAAGGTCCCTATGCAGAAACACCAGCTCTTTCAAAGCCACAACACTGAAAACAAAGTGAGAGGTATGAAGGGCAAGAGATGGAGGGAGGCTACAAGCAGAAGGGAAATAGCCTCTCATATCCTAAGAAAGTATGTTGCTAAAACCAAGGCAACATGTGCTAGGTAAGCTGTCTCTGAGGAATGCTAAATTCCCGGTATTTTGTCAGAGCACCAAAGTGGAAGCTTGGGATGATTTATTTTGCTTTAACCCTTGTGCCCAGAGCACAAAACCATTATTGGGACGATTTTCTAATGCTCCCTAGCAGTGATGGTGTGGAGAGACTGGCTTCCAGAAGCCAGGAAAGTTTCCAGACTCCTTGCCTCAGGTGGGCTCCTTTACAAACCCGACCTGCCTCTGCATTCCAAAATTTGAGGATAGTACCAGATTGCCTAATAGGGACAAGCAGACAAGCTGCTGTAAGGTCTACACAAAACACCCCATGTCTTGGGAAGTATAACAATAATGGAGGCAAGCATCTTCACCACACAATCATTTTCATCATTGTGTTCAACTTCATAGAGCCATTCTTTAAAGTCTAAAAAACAGGCCAGACTCCTTGTTATGAATAGAATAAGGAAAAGCCTCAAGTCCTTCTGTCTGAAGAAACAGGTTTTCATATTTGTAGCTGTAGATGATAGGAAGTTTCTTCCACAAAGCACATAAACTGAATGAGCAGCATGTCCTCAAACCCAGACAAGAAGTGGCAAGGAGATAGAGTGCACTCCTGGATAGAAACATGTCCTATTCCAGTCATCTGACTGTCTGGACGTGAAAGTGATATTAAGTTCTAAGCTCCCTGCTGTTTCCCAATGCCAATCTTAGAAATCCTCTTCCTTATATCCTCATTGCTACTGCAATGAGGAAAAAAACTGATCTCCATTAAACTTTGCCCGTCAGGAAAGTTAGTCCACTTCAGCTTACCATCCCAATGGTCAGCACCTCTATAGGTGGACACCTCCTCTGTAGGGCAGAATGGCTGGAAGCATGAGGCACAGAACACTCATTCCAATTCACTATTTTATGTAAAGAATGTCAGAGTTAATGTCTGGTGTTAGGATCAACTGGTGCCATTCCCACTGCCCGGTATCAAGACATTATGGCTATATTTCTGTAACACTTCTAAAAAGACTATTACACAACAATCTCTGGGAAGATCTAACTACTAACCAATTTTTCTGGTTTTACTCTTTCAGGCTAGAGCAATCACAAAAGAAAGACTACAACAAAAAAACAGCTGAGACAGCAGTTCTCCTAGAGGATGTAATACTTCAATCTTCGTGAGTTTCACTCCTTTTCAGCTCTGAAAGGAAAATGAAGGAGATACAATTCTGCATCCCTCCAAATGCCAGCCAGCATTCAGTCTGGACAGAAATGCTTGACTGGCATTATGCTTTCACTGCGGTGGGCCAAGAGCATGCAACAAGGACAAGAGGGCTGGTTCCATATCTGCACCATCACATACCAGACAAGTCTGAACTTCTTCCAAGTAAGAAAGACATATCAGACACTTCAACCATCGAGCAGAATGGATGAGATAGCACAAACATGGTTTATTAAGAACTTGGACAACAGCATCTAGAATAAAATGAGTTTGTGTCCACCAAGCCCAAACAACAGTACTTCAAAGGCTAAGGAGCATTGCTGGATGAAGCTGAACCGAGAGCTACTTTATCGTGTTTAGCAAGCCTAAATATATTTTCTGTTCTTGTTCCAAAATGTATTTACCTAGTTCCCACATGCAGTTGATGAATGCCATTAAGAGCTTTGACTAACATTGCCCAGTCTAGTGGTTTGTGGGCAGTATGGTGCTCAAGGGAAACATAAGAACAAGACCACAGAAAGAAAGCCAAATATACATCAAAGAGGCATTTACTTGCTTAGCAATGTTACTCATGGACCAGTGAAGAAGGGGACCACCACTCATGGAAAGAAACAGCACTTCAGATCAACTTTTGAGTGCCTGAAGTCCAAGAAGGCAGCACCACAGAGTTTCAAAAGTGATCTCAGAAGAGAATACTTAACATTTCAGAAATGAAATTAATGAAATTCAGGTTTGTGTTCATGAGAAGGATATTTTGAAAAGTGTAAGTTAAAACACCAAATGTGTAAACATGTGCTGAGTGTTAACATCCATCATAGGTCTGTGCTTTCCCAACTGCCTCTCAATTTCAAACTACCAGTACTTGCCAGAGACACAGAGCACTGCACCAATACTTCCTAAGAAAACCCATCTGATGAAGCACAGATGTAACTTCCCGACATGATACTTCCAAAACCAGGTCCCCTTAGCCTGCAGCCTTCCAGACTTTCTTTCCAACTTTCACACCTCAAAAAGTCTGATCTCAGTGATTGCAGCAGAAGTATTCAGAAGTTGCCCTAGGGCTTGAAACACCAGCCACCAGTTTAAGATACCCTGCCCCTTACTAGTCATCCTTTGGCCTCCAACAACACTGTTGGAGTCATGCTGATGCCAGCAGGCAGAGCAGCAGTTAGCAGACTCCCGTTCACAAGCAGGACTTACCTCACGTGCTCTTTCAGCAGGCTCATAGTGGGATTTTGGCTCAGGGGTATGATAGCTTTGTTTATTTCTTTCTTGCTGCTGCTGCTGCTGCTGCTGCTGCTGCCGCCTGTGATCGTGCTGCAGCGACAGGAGGTAGGCTTGCTCCTGCTGCAACTGGCGCTGGAGTCGCTCTGCCTGTCGGTGCTCCTCCATCTCTCGCCATCTGTATTCCTTTGAGAGAACGGGTGAGGAATTCAAGACATGACACTGACTGTATGGTGGACGTGTCCCTACCAATCCCATTAAAAATGCACCTTTCTGGTTGCTGTTGCTTTTTTTGTTTGTTTGTTTATTTCATTGTTAATGTATAACCAAGAGCTAAGTTAGACCCATATGACTTGTGTCTTATGTTGGCAAAGTCATGAGTGTACTGCTAAGCTTGACATGATTGGAGAGTTATGTCAAAACTGATTTTTATTAAAGGGAAAAAACGTTGTTTATACTAAATCCAGTGTAAAGTTCATAAAACAATGATTTAGACCAACACTAGGCCATTGTATCCTGGGGTGGATTTACATATCATGTGTGCTTTTGATCTGCAACACAAGCACTCTAGTTCTTCACTGAATGCCAAGGTCTGTTCAGAAACTCGACCACCACATCAGAACTGCTCCACTTTAACATAAAGCCTCCTCTTATTGCCCAGAAAGCAGTGTGACCATACAGCACTTCTCATATGTGCCTGTCAGCCCACAACACTAGCATAAATGGCCTTTTAATCAAGCTCCTTTGTTGTCATACTGTCAGTGCAGCTGTGCCCGACTGAGGGAAGCCTAGGACTGGCCGGATAAATGGATCCTATAGCTACTGAACAAAACAGATACAGTGCTTTACCAGTAACATGGCCTGCTCCTGGAGCAGCTGCTGCTGTAGAATTTCCAAGTGCCGCTGCTCCTCTTCTAGCTGTCGCCTGATATACTCCTGTCACATAGAAATTACCCAGCAATAAATTTATTCAAAAGGAATGCATCAGAACCCCCTGGGTGGAACACCACACGCTACTACCCCAGTTCAGCTTTATTGAGAAATGCACTTCAGGATGGTTTAGTGCCTGCAGAACAATTTAGGAAGCCCTGCCTCCTGAATGTTAGATTTTGGCCCCTTCTGTTCTGAAATTTGCACTCCTGCAAACGTTGCCGGCACAGGCCAGAGCTCATTTATGTATTTTGGAAGTGGTTTCAAGAAGCAGCATAATGCACTTGAAGGTTTTGGGAAGTTAAAACACAGCAAATCTGACTCAACACAGCCAATACAAAGTCACATGCAAGTTGTATTAAACATTAGTGTGTTGCACTGGTGCGATGAACTGTTAGCAACAGCTAGAGCCAGGCATAGTGTAGGCAGAGCTGGAGCAAGCTCCCCCAGACGGGCTCTGCCAGGTGCAGTTGGGACCTGCCCTGCCGAGTCTCCCCTGCCGCCCTCACCAGAAGCCTCTCCTGAGCAAACGCTGCCAGCCTTGCTGAATTATGCGATGGTTATGACACAAACAAACATCCACCAGGAAACAGATATTAGACCAAACTGACTCGCTCTTGCCATCTAGCCATCTCTTCACCTGCAGCCTCAACAGGTCAAGACATTTACCCATCGCTTCACCTGCCCCCTAGAAGAACTCAAACTCTGAAGCACCAAACCCAAGCTGGTAACATCCTATCATGCAATTAATGGAAGTATGTAACATGTGCATGCGCACACACACAAGCACACGCACACGTTTACAGTGTATGCATAAAGAAATTAATGGATCAGTGATACAGTGATGGGAGTTATATAAAGTCTTGTGACAGACTGATGAGATACACCATACTGCTGTTACGCACATTGGCTGAGCCACAGTTTGAGTTAACAAAAATTCTAAGAGGGAACAGGTCTTTTCTTCTAAAAAAAAGAATAAAAATTCAGAGTGGTTCAGCTTGGCCACACCAATTAACTATTTGTCATTACTGGCACTGTGCGTAATTAGCATTTCAACAGTTTTAAAAGCAGCTGGGGGAATACCCGGTGTCTGCCCAAAAGCAAATTGCTCTGCTGTAATTAGAGATTTTCCATATATTTATTCCCATTGGTTAGTTTTCTCTCCTTTTGACTCAAGAATCTTTGAAACATAGACAAACACAACAAAATTTCCCAGTAACACAATCATCAATGATCTCAAATACAGTAAATTTACGCAAGAAAAAATTAAGGTATGTCAGGCCAAGCCCAGCATTCCTGAAGTTAATGGGAAATTTACAATCAATCAGCCTCTAGGACAGAAGTTTTGGCCATTTATTTGCAATCAGTATTTTGCAGTACATGCACAGTAAGTATTGCTCTGATTATCACCCTGATTAAAGTCAATAAAGGATTTTAAAGCATGCAAATTTCATGCATAAATATAGCAGCTGAATTTCACAGTTTAACAAGTTTCTCAGTTGTACTTTCAATGTATTAAGGGCACACTGGCATAACTTAAGATATACTTGTTGCCTGAATGGGCATACATTACTGATTTTAAACAGAGTAAGAGAGGGAAATCGCATATTGAAGTTTTAGGATGGAAAATCCTCTGCAGCTCAAAGATTTCATCTCAAATTCAGAGCAGTCAAAGTTCATGCCAATGACCAATTCTGTGTGCCAGAAGCTGACACGCAACAGAGCTGCCTTTCTCTTGGGAGGCTTTCTGACCAGGGACATGTCCTGCAAGAACCACTGATCCAGCAAGACAAGCCTAGAAACAGTTTTCAGCCCCAGCGATGATTTTGCCAATTCTGGTGATTTTAGTCCAGCCCTGGGGCACCAGCTGAATTTAGAATGAGTACTGCAACAAGACTTCTTTTTTTGAGATAATATTGAAGCTGCCAGAATTTTCCATAAAGCCTTACAATCCTATGTTAGTGCACTTGTTGTCAAAAAGAACAAAGATGAAAGAGTTAGTGTTACATTGCCTCTAAGCTGATTTAGGCTTAATACTTTTTAAAAAATTATATTAGAACTTAGAAGAAACAAACCTATTGCACATATATCAGTATCATGGACTCACCTGCTCCCTTTCTACCCTCCTCTTTTCCTCCTCTGCCCTTCTTCTCTCTTCCTCCTCCTTACGCCTCCTCTCCATTTCTTCCACACGTCTTTTTTCCTCCTGTTCTCTCCGCCTTTGCTCACGCTCTTGCTGCCTTCGAGCTTCCCTTTCTCTTCTTTGTTGCTACAAAAAGGGAAAAGAAACCACAGAGTTTTACTTTTGTTGTTATCAAAGAAAGAGGTGGGGTTGTTTTCTATGGTGAAGAGCGGGATTTACCAGGACTAGCAAGCTCTGCAACTGAGTGACAAAACATTTTATGCAAGTGTTCCACCAGGAAACTAAACTCATACCTAGCACACATCTGTCCCTAAAAGCAGCCTCACTTAGACTCTCTGGTTTCTTCATGCACACACACAAAGTCATGTACCATATTCCTGATGACAACCAAAGAAACTCACTCCTCTCTTCAAGACAGGCTAACACAAAAGCCATGCTTTGAACTGCTGAACTCAGAAATGACAACCTTCTTGACATCAACAATCTACTTGTTGCCAAAAGGGAATGATCAGCACTACTGAATCAGCTAACTCAAATGCCAACTGTCCAAACTTTCTGTAAGTAGCTTGTCTCTTGAAACAGTTCGTGGTCTGCTATGAATTTTGTAGTGTTGGCCCATCAATCAAGCTCAATTTAATGCACTGCCCAAAACTTTGCCTAAGAGAAAAGGAACACTGACCAACAGCACCTCAGCTCCTCCCAGAACATCAAAAGCACCTATATGTAAAAGAGGAAAACCAGATGAAGTAAGACTTACACCAACACAGATAAGCTTCCATACATGACCCAAATACAAACTGGTGCTGATTAGGTCTGCTCAAGTCTGAAAAAAACTGGAAAACAGCTCCAGAAAGCATGAACTGACTCATTTATGTCTATGGAGCACCATATATGACTTCAGAGAAGGAATTTTAAATGCCCATATAGTCGTGACCAATTCTTCCTGCACTTCAGCATAAGCATCCAGTTACTCCACCTACCTCGAAATCCCAGGCAGCCTCCCACAACTGCCTAAGTGTCAAAAGACCCAGCTGTCTCCTGTTCAACCATCAACTGGAAATATCACTACATTTACTTTCTTTATAAGTTTCTATAATATGCTAAAAAATATGGAAGAAATTTAAATCAAAAAACAGCACACAAAAATTTAATCCCAAGAACAAGAAGGAAAACCTACATTGGTTATCCCTTATCACATTTATGCCAAGATTAATAGTATCCCCAATTTCTGTTGAAGCAAAGATGCCACAGATTTGCCTGTCTTAAGGCACTCCAAATAGTCTTGCAAGAAAGAGCACTCACACTAAGCTTTAATTTGGGTTCGCACCAGTTACTGGTGTGAGTTTCATAGCTGTGCTAACTGAAAAAGCAAAGGCCAATCTACGCTTGCTGTGTTACTTTGTGAGATGAGCTTTCTCTGCTTGGAACATTTTCCTGTATTACTATGAAGTAATTGAAATATCAGCAGCCTTTCCATCTTCTGGAATCTATACTGACATGACAGTGGAGAAGAAATACCAGGGGGAAAAAATGGTTCTTGGGGTTTTCTGAGCTTTTCTGCCAAGAGAAGGTGTGGATGTCCCATCCCTGGCAGTATTCAAGGCTAGGCTGGATGGGGCTTTGAGCACTGGAAGGTGTCTCCTGCCCATGGCAGGGAAGTTGGAGCTGGATGGTTTTTAAAGGTCCTTCCTACACAAACCATTCTGTGATTCCATCAATTAGTAGTAGCACTTAAATAATACAGGCTGCTTTCCAATTCTCTTTCATTAACTACAGTTTGGGGAAAGATGTAACTTTCCTGAAGACCACTGCTGAAATACACCCACGCTGTAACTATCATGTCCTCCCTTCCTGGCCCATAGCATTGTCCTGGGTTCACTACCACCTCCCTGTGCCACAAGACATAAGCTCTTTTATCCCCCACACTTTCTGTATCTTCTCAGAAACACAGCTTCCTTGGTCTTGCATCTCTTCTAACTAAATCCATTTACCAGCCTTTTCACTTGTGCTTAAGCCAGCTCCCTTCAATGAATGTAGATATAAAAATAGCAAAAGCGCTGCAAGGCAGCTACAGCACGCGGTGCATTTCATAGGTTTCACTGCTTCTCCTCCCTCATTTTTTAACCACTGTAAAAGGATTAAGTAGGCACTTTTATTTCTGAATATATGCATCAGTGTCAAGCAATTTCTACATTTAAGTCAATATATTCAGGTCCTTCTTGGCTAATCAAGTCTGACAGGCTTTTGTTTAAGAAAACTAAGATGTGAAGTACAATAATTCTGCTGCCTTGAGGATGCAAGAGACAGCACACTGCTGACTGGTTAATATAATATGCACATTTATCAACTCAAACATTATTGTGTTGATATTGTTAAGTGGATCTGTTGCAGATCTCAGGATGGCATCATTCTCACTACAAGGAAGATGGGCAAATTCATCGCCTCTTGAATTAATTCAGAAGTATTCAGCAATAATTATAAATAACTGAACTTAATATGAGGAAAAATAAGCTACAAACTGATTAAGAGAGACTGTTTCCCACGGCAGCACAAAATAAACAAAATCAATTGTCAAAAGACTAAATTTTTAATGAAACCTTGATCCAGATATCTAACTCAGCACATCAGCAGATATTTATTACCCAGCAAAAGAATAGGGGGGGAAAAAAGGATTTAAGTCAAATTTCACAAATGTGCTACTGTCTATGTGCCAAAGTATGCAGGGAGATCAGGTTTCTCAGCATCACTTCCACCTTCCCATCAGACACTGCCTCAGCCTCCTGCCAGGTGAGCGGGAAGGGAGGTACCCAGCACTGCAGGAGCCTGCACAAACACACCGCATGATCCCCTTATTCCCAGCCCTAGATGTAAAAGAAAGGTTGCACTCCCTTTGCATGGGGTCTTTGAAACCTCAGCATCAAACCAGTGGTCAGTAACAAAGTGGAATTTACTTTTAACACACCCAAGGAGAGGAAACCTACAGTGAAAACCATCTCTTGGGTCCTAGTCCACATCTTGTCAAAGCAATGACAAGCTGGTTGGTAGCAAGTTGTGTTGACCCAACCTGGCTTCAGAGCCAGCCCTGACTTTTTTGCATCCATCTGTTGGCACAAGGTTGCCTTCCTGACTGGCTCTAGCAACTCTTCCTTCCATGAGGACACCAAAACCCTGATCACTGTGTTCCTTAGGCTTGCCCAAAGGACAGGAGAGGGACAGAGAAAACCATTAGTTAAAACGAATGTCATGTTTCTATATACAAAAATTTGCCTTCTAAATTTAGTTTATGTCATTGTCAGATACTGTAATTTTTTGTCATGCATTACAAAAAAGGCCTGACATAAAACACTGTTGTCCAATAAACAGCAGGTATAGATCTAAATTCCTGAATTTATGGATGTATATCCAGATCTCCTTTCATTCAGTATGGTATTACCAACTTTCTTGCACGTCAGATGAAAAGCTTATTTCCAAGAAGCAAACTGTTAGCCAGAAAATAAGGCAAGAACTCTTCAAAGAAATGTCAGACATGCCAAAATAGAATTTTGACAGAGTCCATACTACCTCAAATTACCACATTTCACAAAATGGGCATTTACTATGCAAACAACATTAAAAAAGTAATAATAAAATACAGTGTCAATACCCTGGGCTCCTTATCTGGTTTTAGGATGCAATAATGATGATATCATGATGGAACCTGACATCTCCAAACTGGAAGTCCATGCAGTAGAGCATGATTTACCAGGAGGGGGCAATGCAACTACACATGCAGTTCATCCATACCAACGAATTCAGGTGGTTGTTCATACAGGGAAATGCCCAAGATAGATACAGATCCTTTAATTTTAAAGTCCTAAAATATTATTACTGTGTCTCATATTCAGAAGAAGACTGATGATACCTATATTAATTATTTCTTTCACAAAGAATTAGGTAGCCTGGTATCAGCTTAGAAAGAGAATTGGCAAGATTAATAGAGATTTTTGCTTTGTCCACATAGTGATAAACCAGAAGTAGAACTTCTTACTCAGTACCAATCTAAGCTGCAAGCAATTCAAATTAAGTAGATAAGAATAAGCTCTCCTTCTGTTAACAGAAATAAAGCCCTGGCAAAAATTGCCAGCAGGTACATATACATTAGCATCTTGGTTCAGATCAGGAGTACTCTTTTGAAGTGAATCATCCAAACATCTCCGCTTATCCAGTTTTGTTTCGTATTTTGAAGATGTCTTGGAGTGCCAACCACACCTTTCGGATGAAATTAAAAAGGCTGATACACTCCAACCACATGCAGGCACAGAGTCTAGACGTCAGCCAGTCCAAAGGAATTCCTCCTGTCTTTAAACACATGAAGTCTTCAGGTCCTCAGCACTTTAATTATGCTGCTCCATGATCTGCTTCTACAGGACTGTACCACTTGCCAGTGTAGCTATAACCTACCACTTCAAAAACATCCATCTTAGGTTCTCATAACCAGGGACAAAGACACCATTTAACGAAGCTATCCTGAACTGCGGAGGTCCACAGAGAATGGGATTCCACCACGGCCAAGTCTGAATTTCCCAAGCCAGATTCAGTTTTGCAAAGTACAAATTCAAATACCTTCTCATACCCAGCAGTTGTTTCCATGTTGCTGAACAGAATCACAGGATCACACTATAACAGCCAGGAACAGCTCAGATTTCTTGTTTAAACTAACTAAACACCTACACAGTTGATAGTCTTTATATGTCTTTTAAAGGAGGGCTGGGGGTAGGACAAAATCCCCTTCCCAAAATTCTCAAGTAATTTTCTGTAGTTTGCCCACATGTAATTTTCACCTCCTCAATAACAGACACACTACAAAGTTCCTGCAACAACAACTTTTAGAAGTCACCTATATGCCTTTTAAAAAGCAATCTTTTCTCTAATACTGCTGAGAATTACAGTTTTTGGCAGATGTCCTAAACACCGTTCCTGTTACAGTCTCGGTCAAAACTGTCTAGGCTCTGTGCCAGCATTGTAAGAACAAGCCCTCAATTTTAATTTAGGAAGTGGGGAGGGGGGGAAATATATGCAACTTATTCAGGAAGATTATCTAATGCATAAAATTCTACCAAAGAATATTAAATAGGTATACGTATACATACTTTACACAGGCAAAAATTACAAGAAAGCAAGTCTGGTAAAAAGATCAACGAATTTATGAATGCCCTGAGCTTCAATGCCTGACACTAATCTTGACTCCCATTACCAAGCACTTCATTGTTTACTGGCTTCATCAAAACAGGGGGGTGAGTTAAGGACAAAGTGACAACATTTCAATATTTTGGCCTTCAATTGTGTCACAACACCGATGTTTATCTAAATTTGTGTCTACCACCCTTCCCCCATCTGAAAGAGCTTGTTTTGGCTGCTGTTTTGTTAAAAATCACTTGTGGTCATACATTTTTCCACCATGTGGGGTTTTTTTGAAAGCTAAATGTGAGTCTTTTTTGTTTTTTTAATGCACTTGATGAACGACATGCCCACACTACCACCTGCAAAAGGAAACTTTTGTAACTCACCATTCCTATTTATGCCTCCAAGGGAACCAGGCAGAGGTTACAGACCCAAACAAGGTAAAAAAGCTTTGATCTTAAATTTTACACGTTTTACTGTGCAACATTATTCAGTAATACAATCTGCATTACATCTGTCCTGTGGTTGTGGAAGTTGTCAGTTTTATTTTGGATTTTAAAAAGCAGGACTGATTAAACATAACTTTCAGGAAACTGCCTTTTCTTTCTACTTGCTCATTCAGTTGTAACTGCAACATCCCCAAAAGTTCAACTCATGCCTGAAAAATGGTGCACTGCTTTGTTTCCACTACTAGAAGCAGCAGCTCCTTTATTTTAAAAAGAAAATCCAGATTTTAAGAGTTGCACTGATTACTAAAGTTAAATGACCTAGATAATTCAATTGTAATCCTCTTCCTCAACAAAAAAATACTGCCTGCAGAACCTTAGAGATTAAAGGGGCATTTAAAAGAAATCACTGACTCTAGTACTAAGAAAAATTTGAGCGGTTAAGCAGTAGCTCAACTTTTGCCCACCTTTGACAATATTGATGTTTTATTTTCTTATTTTCCTAGTATCTTTTTTATTACTTACTCCCCCCACAAACAGTCTAAAAACAGTTTTAAGTGCTATGAGGTTTATCTTGGCATTCTCTGAAGGGTGGGGAAGAAACAGAAGAGAAATGGGGTTTATATGCCTTCCCCTCATCCTTCCTTATGGATTCTTGTGTGGCTGAATCTTAGCTACCAATCCCTCCTTATAGCAGTATTAAACTCATTTGCACTTTGGAAAAGAGGGATAAGGAGCATAATGTGATCTGGAAAGGTATTTGGAACTTTGTATTACTTGTTATGCAAACAGGTCACGGGATGCAAATCAACATTTGGTCCTGGTTGCATCCTCATTAAACATTACCAAGATTTGGAAAACCAGACTGGGTGTAGTTTTTCCATCACTGCTAAGTGAAAGGTTGAAACAGACTCAAGCAAGAGGTCATTTAAGGACAACTGGAGTTTGACCCTGCACTTCCTGAAGAGCCAGAGGATTGGTTTCACTTCAACTCTGTGTCATACCCAGCTCTGGCCCTAAGAGCTGTTTTGAAATCCTTCTACCTCTAAACCTCACACTGCATATTCTACATACATATATATATATATATATACATATATGCACACGAGATCTAAGTATGACAGAACAATATTGTCCACGTATATTAACTTTCTTTTATCTTCCAGTAGTGTATAGAAATTGCATACTTGCTGTACCACAGAAGTATGATTTACATTTTTGTTATTCCTGCAGAATTATAATTTTAACACTGATTTACAAAACGTTTTAAAAATCTACCTTTAAATGCCCCTTCCAATACAAATCCTTCCATTATTTTATGATCTAGGTGGTTTTTAGTCATTAAGTTATTGTGCATGAGTAATATGTTAAAAAACAGGCTTCTGTCTACCATGAATGAGTGCCAAACATTGATGTTTGAGAAAGCTTTAAAGGGAAATCTGAAAAATGTTATAGTTCCCAAAAAAAGTACTCTTAGAGAAAAGTCCACCTGGGAATAATATATGTCTCCTCTTCTCTAAACCTGCCTAAGCCTAGACCAAGATCAAGAAATAGCCTCTTCCCTAAAAAAACACCTTCAAACAACTCAGCTCTGGCTCCTGTTGTCTTCATAGGAGCTGTTGGATATTCAAATGCTTTGGAAGACATCTTATATTTAAGTAGCCAAGCACGGATTTAAGTGCTTTGCTCCACATTTGCAGGTGGATTTTCACATGATGTTTTCTTTCCTAAGATATCCTGAGACTACAGGGAATTCTTTTTAAATGGGTGCAGGAATGGGAAACAAAAGGGGGAGAGGGGCTTCAGCTCCCCAAACTCCAGTCTCTGGTTTCTACCTCTTCTAGCCGTCTCCTCTGCTCCTTCTGCTGCTCGATGCGTTTCTGCCTCTCTGCCAGCAGCTGCCTCTTGTACTCCTCCTGCTCACGGAGCTGCTGCTCCTGCAGCAGCTGCTGTCTCCGAAGGGCCTCTGACCGTTCCTTGTTTTCCTGCTGCAGTCTCAGGAAATCACGTCGGAGGGTTGATTCTCCAGGCACATTGACAATGGAACTGCAACAAGAGGAAGTTAAAGCCTTCTGTATGATAAAGCCTGATGGGCCATTAAATACCTTTGCCAAAGCAGGGGAACATTAATAAAATATATCATGGTGTTAAAATTTAATCTCGTTTCTTTGGGAGCAAAGACACTGGATGTATGTCAAATACATGCTCTCAGTGGAAGGCGTGAAACCAGGCCAAGCAAAGTAGGGACAAATGCTAACATTGTGGAGACCCTGATCAATCATATTTGCCATAAATCTCCCTCCATCCAGAGTGTGTTGGCTCAAAGTCATAGAAAGGGGACGTTTCAAACCTTTAACCGTCACAGCATAGGTATTCAAACCCTTTGAGTGGTTTGTGCATTCACTTAATAAGAGACAGAAATTTAGCATGCTGATTTATAATCACAGACCTTGAGACTTACTTGGCATGGACTGCCCAAAGCCATCCCAAAAGCAATTATTACCTTGGCTCTCCTTCTTGTTCAGGCACTTCCTCCTCTTCTTCCTCACTTCCACTATATTCATACTCCGTCTCATCTGACAGGAAAGAAACAAAGGCCTGGATAGTACTTGAATTTTAGGGCAGTGGGGAGTTGCAGTAGCACCTCAGTAAACCAGCTCCTGTCCCCTTCAGTGAGATCTACCACAGACCCTAGAACTCATTCTATATATTTAAGTCATCTTCCCAGCGGCACGGTGGTTTGGAGAAGACTTACAGCAAATTCTCTGAACAACACCAGGTTTTACATGTAAGACAAAACACCTGGAGAACTTCAGCACCACCTCAATAAGGAGAAAAGGCTGCCCAAAACATTTGCTTCACAGCTCTTGTGATGGGCTATTTCCTGTGAGTCTGATTTATGGCATCATTCCAGGAAATGAACCTACCACAGACTAAAGAAGGGAAATGCATATATGCCAATATCCTCCTAAATACTGTTTAATGCTTGGATGGAAGAGCCAGTGGCCAACAAGTGATTAAATTTAATCTATCAGAAAATACATCATTTGAAATTGATACTTTCTTTGTAAAGGACAGAACAAAACAAAGCCTTCTGATAGTCAAACTATGAATTTAAAAAGAACTTTTTAAGGATTTGGGCTATAGGAGCTTCTCTTGGAGTGGATATTTAGAATGCAAAGCAGGACAAAAATAGTCATTTTTGACAAGCTGCAAGGATTTGATTTTTAGAAGCTGCATACCTTTCTCTCCTCTCTTCTTCCTGGTCCTGTCTATATGGTCCTTAAGCTGGATTCGGACTTGCCTTTCATTTGGCTGGTCACGTATGAAGGGATGTTTCAAGAGTTGTTCTGTAGAAGGGCGCTGCATGTAATTCTTCACTAGACAGCCTTCTATAAAGCTGAAAAACTTTTTAGACCTGAGAAAACAGGAAGGAAAAAACAAAACAAAGCCAAAGATTAGCATTAAAACTCAGCTGAGGCATTTTTTCTGTTCCTCTCTCAAATTCATTTCCTGAAAGAGCATCATGACCCAGAGGACAGTCCAAGTGCTGCCTGCAAGTGTCCCTCCTAAACAGATCTGAGTGTGGTCCAGCTGAGCACTGGGTTGGAGGGACACAGGGTGACATGAACATACTTGGAGCACTCAGGTACAGCCCCACAGTAATGTGCCCTCTTTCAGAGGTATAATTGCTCTGAAGGTCAGGATCTATAAGTGAGGTAAATCATGTAAACCCAGACCAGCTGCTTCTGGATCACAGCTGGATAGAATCCAGCCTGCTTGGAGCAGATGCAGGGCAGCTCTGGTGTGCCTCCACCTACCCATGCCACAGACAGCCATAGCCAAAGTCAGGAGAACTGTGTCTGCCATTCTGACACAAGCAGCACCACACTGCTTTTGCATGCACCTGGGCTCACAGAATTAGATCTGCCAGAATTTAAGATTTTTTTTTTTTTTACCTTAAGAGTCACACACACAAAAAATTATAGAACAATAGGTGGGTGTTGGTCAGGGCTGTCTGTTCAACACAGGCACTTTGGCTTAAATTCTCCCTGACACAATTTTTAAGGGCATGAACTAAACTAAACCCCCCCTGTACACAGCATAAAGTGACAGGGAATGGGAGTTAGCTAAGCTGCAGCCCCACCATCCAAAATTTGCACTTCACTTGAACTCTTGAAAGAGGATCTCTCCATAAAGAATTCACCAAACAAGCCACCTGCCAAAATCCAATAGTGGAAATACTCAAAACTGCAGTGAGGCACTGGAACAGGTTGCCCAGAGAAGTTGTAGATGCCCATCCCTGGAAGCATTCAAGGCCAGGTTGGATGGGTTTCTGAGCTACATGGATGGCATCCGTGTCCATGGCGGGGTTTAGAACTGGATGATCTTTAAGGTCCCTTCCAACTCAAGCCACTCTATGATGATTCTAAAACTTGGTCATCATTTGGCCTATATTCTCATAACCTGCCACTGAGCACATTATCAAAACAGTTGAGTGACAGCAGCATTGCCTTGGACCAGAGCTGCTTTTTTTAACTGGTAGGTGCTCTCAACCTGCTCCAGTGCTTGGAGAGCAAGCATCCTCACTACATGGTTAAGAAGAAAAACAATTATTTCCATCAATCAGTTCACTTCCCTACTGCAATAAGAAAGGCTGAATCCAATATAACTTGGTCATTCAGATTTTTTTATTCCTCATGCCTTGAATGTTATTATTTCACATAAAAAGGTTAATGAAAGGCTAATGCAAATAGTGTATATTCATCCCTATTCCCTTAATATATGCAGAAGGCAAGTAAGAGAGAGTGATGCTTTGACAGTATACAAGTGCATAAATAAGTCAATCCAGGTAAAGACCAAGCTCAGCAAGCAAGCCAAGTTTATACTATGTTGATATTGGATACACAGTCAAATTGCTTCATTATTTTGACAGAATCACAGCATCCCATGATCACATTCACTCTATAAGAAACTTCTTTCTAGGGAGTGTTTTTGTTTCATGTGTGCCAGTTGTAACCAGTAACTGGGAGGAAATCCTCTGATACTAATGGATTCTTCTCAGCTGGCAAGAAGCAGGCACTCAATTCCAACCGCTTACAATAATTATAGTAAAAGCCTTCATTAGTTTTAATAGCTCTTTTCTATTTAGCAACTAGAACACCATAGTACTGTTCTGTTTCTGTGTTATGATACATCTGAGAAAACATACTGCATATTAAGAGTGCTGCAGGAGTTTATATTTTAAAGCATGAATCCATTTGTCACCTTAATACAGATGCTGCTCTGTCACAAAATAAAACCTTGGTATTTATTTTCACACAATTTGAGATGGAATTTCTCTGGGACAAACAGAACTAAATAATGCATGCATTTTATTTCATGCTTTGATTCAGACACACAGAAGATAACAGATTTTTGCTAACTTAAATTGCTTTACAATTCTGTGGAAGGGGTAACAAAACTGTACGTGATACAAGAAAACTTGATGCTACACAAGACTACAAGCAAGATATAATTAATACATACCATTTCTTGGATTTTAACCGTGGGGGAGGGTTCCTGGGTATCAGAAAGAGTGCCCTCATGGGGTGCATGTCACAAAGCGCTGAAGGGAAGAAAACAAAACCAGAGACATAAAAACACTGGCTTAGTTGCTCTCTGTCAATGCCATGACTTCAGTTTGCACAACCACTCCCACCATCCCAAACATCCATGCAGCAGGTGCAGACAGCAACACACCTAAATGGAATTAGCCCAAAATGACAACAATTCCATTGTTCAATGTGCTACTGGCAGCCCAAAAAGACAAAGAGAACTAAGCATGGATCAACCTCCATAATCAACCAAGATGGGAACATCTGAGCATGGCCCTCCTCCAGGCCCAAGTCACCTGACTTACTTTCCAGTCAATAAAATATTGGGAGATGTGGAAGGGCACAATGAGAGTTACAGTTTCATACAATCTTCCTTCTACCTGCCCTTCTCTCCTATTATGGAGGGTGCTTCATTTTAACTCTCCAGATCTGGGTATTTTCTTTACTTCAAGGCATGACAGTTTTGAAGCATGGGAGGGTTGGTATCACACAAAACGACTGCCTGCAGAACTGAAATGCAAACCCGTAACTTTTGTCCAAAGAAGCCTTGTTTGTTGCAGTGGACATTTAGTGGGAGACAAGGATCAATGTTTAACAGCTTTTCCTCCTGTTCTGTAGCAAAGCAACATGGCAGAGCCAACATAGGAAAATAAGAGAGCAGGAAGAGAGGCAGCCCAAGAAAGAACTGTAGGAGCAATGTTTTAACCATCTTCCTATGCTTGGTCACTTGTAGCCTCAGTCTCAGCCTGAGTGATCACTGAGGATGAGGTGACTTTTACCACACAACAGAAATTCAGGAGAAACAGACTGATGTGCAGAGAATTCTGGCCTTAAAAATAAGGGGCCACAATCTTGGCAAAGAAGCCCCTTGGATGCCTATGGATCCCTGCAGATCACCAAACAAGAGATGGACTCTTCAGCTGCTACTGGAGGAGGAGGTAAAGCCCACACACCAGAGGACAAGAGCTGTTCAGCACTCACAGAGGATCTCTGCTTACTTCTTAAATGCCAATCTTGTGCTTTTACACAAAGAGGGGCCAAGCTCTGCCTTGGCTTAGAAATGAACAAAATATTCTTGTCAAATTCTATGCTTACAAAGCCCACAGACACAGCTTTTAACTGAAAGTCATACAGACAACCCAATGCACTGAACAAAAAAGTATGGCAAAAAGGACTCTTAATGCAGTGCTGGCTGAAGTGTCCTGGGAACAGCTCTCACCTGGACATTCATTCAAACATATAATTAGGAAGGAAAAAGAAAACAACCCTGAACTATCAGGACTCCTAAGACATGTTTCAATGCATGACCATTGTGATTTGATTTCTAAACCTTACATTAAAGTCAACAAGAAGAACAACAAAATCAGGCAGCAGCTACAACTAACTGACCAATTTTTAGCTGCAAAATATCAGTACTTCATTTCAATGTGATTATTTCAAAGACATTTCAAGCTGGGCTGTGTTGTGATGGTAGACTTGTATTATGTGCAAAAAAATTAACTTGCTCTTAGATACCTTAGGCTCTTATTTTTTAAATACAGAGCTCCAGCAGAGGGTGAAGGTAAGTATATTTGCAAGATCAATAAGGACTTTCATAAAAATTATCATTAAAAGTCAAAATACCATGCCTAACTTATTTTTAAATGTTTCTGTCCTACTCACACATCTGCTGTTTGCCTTTATGTTCTGAAAGAACTATGTGAAAGGAAAAGAACCTATTAAAAAGTTGGGCATTTTTGGTTTCCAACTCTTCCCCTCAAATCCAAAGTAACTGATAATGATCCCTGCTTGAGAATACCTAAGTTCAGCACTTTGTCATGGAGAAGGATTTACAGTTTAAGCCATGTCACTGCTAAGGAAGATTAACACCACCCACTGATGAGTGGAAACAAAAGGAGAAGCAATGTTAGCATTATCCAGACCAACAGAAACCCAACACAGAAATAGCTGCTACAAATGCTTTTTTCATTAAGATCTGTTTCCTCAGGGCCCCACTGACCCTCTCTCCAACTGAGGTTTCGGTATTTCAGGCCAGTCCGTAGACAAAGTGGGACACAACTCCAAAACACTATATACTACCCATAGGAAGGAAATCAGACACTCGATTAGCTTCCAAATATTCCTGCTATAGAAATTAAATTACTGCAGTCTGCACTGTAGTGTTTAAACACAACCCTATCTTTATCAAAAGCATTGCTATTTATGGGATTTTATATTTACAGAGCAGGCAAAACCAGAGAGAACAGAAATAACATGGGGATACTTTCAGAAACCTCAAAGCAAGGCTTAGATTACAAGCAGCATGGCCCAAGTATATGTTTCAGCCCTAACAAGCCCACTGGAGAAGCACAGGTATCACTTACGGGGAGCTCCTTCTGCCATCTCTATGGCCGTAATGCCGCATGACCAAAGGTCACTCTGCAGAAAAACAGAGACACCATATGTTAGTAGGTGGATTTACCATTCACACAGTAAGAGAGTACTATTTAGAGAGGCCCTGTAGGTGAGGCTGAAACCATATACCACGGCTATTTAAATAATATAAGCCACTTTTATCTTGTAACTGTATCATAAAATCCTACATTTCACATAATACATATCTATACGCAGAAACACACGCATGTATTCTTACTGAGCGAGCAAACAACCCTTCCCAATAGCACGTAAAAATATATTCACATTATGACAATGGGAAATACATCTGCCAGAAATCTAAGCCTATGAAATGAGAACTTTCAATATTCCCTTGTCAACAAAGAACTGAACAAGAGCATTTCCAGGGTGTGTAGGGATGCAGTTATAAAAGCAAAAGCTCTCTGAAGCGGCCAGACTTGTCGAAAACTACAAGAAAGCCTTCTTCAGGTACATAAACAAACAAGCAAAAACAAAAGGAAAATACAGGCCCACTGAAAGGTGAATTAGTCACCAACACCCCTGAAAAGGCAGAGGTTCCAAAACTTACACTTCTGTCTTTACCACAAGTCCCAAAATTTACACCTCTGCCTTTACCACAGGCATTACTTACAGCCAAAGCCAACATTCCGCCCCTAAAATCTCAGCTTTGCTTAAAACACTACAGAACAAGAGTCCTTCAGTGGGAGCCTTTCAAGGTACCAACTCTGGCCACCTCCTCTGACTTGGGAGAGACCAAACAAAAGCCAGGAAGATCAAACACAGGGAAAAGATGGAGGAGTCCTGGCAAGGAACCAACTTTAGAGACTGACACAGCTTAGTGGGCAAAATATTGGAGGTGACTGCTGTGAAAGAGAGCTGTTGTGATTCTTTAGAAAATAACTTAAAACTAATGAGCAAATAAAGTCTTCATGCACTACAAGCAGAAAAGCATTTCTAGAGATCATATTTTCAGACCCAGCAAGGCACTCTTCTCTTAGTCAAATGCAGCCATTTAAGCTAAATTGCACATCCTCATGATCTTACAGAATCTTTCAAACTATTTTTTGTGAGCAACCACCCTACAGGCTCCACCAGGAGTAATAAACAGGTGTTTTCAGAGTCCAGAGGAGTTATTTCTCGCATCACTACTGCATTAACAAATACTGCAGGGCATTTTTCTGCTTTATTAGATCATTTAATAGTGAACCTTCCTTACTAATAATAACAACTCTATCTGGAAAGATATAAAACATTAGCTTTAGTAAAATGAGATGCTGAATGTAAAAAGCAATTAGATCAAGAGAAGTAGGATCAACCTTATCAATCTTAGTCAAGATGTACAAAAACACCAGTTCAAATAGTCTGGGTGTTTTAAAAAGATTTAGACACACACAAATATATTGATAGCTAACACTATCAGTCTCAGCAAAGTGATATAATTGATATTCAGCTCTATAATTTATTGTAAGGCCTTAATCCCTGGCTTTCTGATATCGTTGTTTCCCTTGGTTAAAGTTGGAACAATGCATTAGTCTAAGTAAAGATTTCTTAAAAAGCATATTTTTACATTTTTTTCTTTCCTTGTGTTCTCATTAAAGCTGAAAGGAACTTTCAAGATTACAGTATGCTTTCACTAGATGTATTTAACTTTAAATACATATACTTAATATTCTTAAGGGTAGTGCAAATACCATCAAGCCAATTATGGTTTTGCGGTAATTAAATCCTTGGTTTGCAGCAAGCTATGTAAAGAATGATATTTGCTAAGAAATGTTGTGATGGATAAATTCTTATTAAAAAAAAATATCATGTATATGTATTCTCAAATCAGAAGTAGTTGTAAGAGTTCCTCCTGTACTTCACTGGCTCTCCAGACGGTGGTTCTATTTAAGGCAACACCTAAAACATATTGTTCTGGGTTACCACAATAACTGGGCCACAGTGTAACACAATTTAAAGTACAACCATTATACGAATCAAGAACACAAGCATTTCCATTTTGCCTTCTCTGAGCACCTACAGCACCCTGAAGTCCTGTATTTACATTTCAAAGCTACAACAATACAAGCAGCAGAAGCTGTTAAAGGTCACAATTTGAAAGTCTCCTTACCCTGTACTTTATTAATGTAACTACACAAAATAGTTATTACTCCTACAAAGCATAAGAAGTCTCAAAAACTGCCATAGTTCATGGACATTTATATTGCAAGTGTACGTTTTGGGTTTTTTCTTTGAACAGGACTCTTACCCTGTAATCATACGTAGCATCTGGATTTTCATCACAGGCAATAACTTCTGGAGCCATCCAGTAAGGAGTCCCAATAAAAGTGTTTCTCCTGCCAACTGTCCTGTCCAGCTGAGCACTCACACCAAAATCCACTGTGGGTGGGAAAAGAGTAAAATGAAATAAGAGGGGAAAAATAACGCAATGATTACTTTTGCAAAGTGATTTGAAAATAAAGCCCTGTAGATGTCCCATGTCCCACGTGGGAGGACCATGCTGAAGAGAAATAAGATGATTAATCCTGAGGCAAATGAGCCCTCATGGGTCACACACAATGCACTTGGGCACAAGTGTCAAGGGACACAGCAGCTTACAATCACCTCTCCTGTACCCCTCGCTGGTCTGCCTGCACAGAAGGGAGAGCACAGCTGCAGAAATACTGTCTGGGAGACTGAGAAAGGGCTATTTATTCCCTTCCCACATGGTGAAAGCCAAGCACCTTTGCCTATACAAAACAGCCACTTCCCAAAGGTACTTCTCATGCTAAGGGAAAATCGCATGCATAAACACGTCCCTTTCAGCTCACCACCTTTTCTGCCCTAAAATTGGACAGCAAAGATAATCTGTTGTTCAGCAAGCTGCTCTCTGCTTTAATGCATAGAGCAGAAACATCAATGAGAGCAAAGGATGAGCATTATTCAGGAAATGCTAACTTTGAGCACACATGCACACAGGCTACGAGAGAGATGCTCATTTCATTACAAAGCAATTACATTACAAAGGTGTTTTCTGCCTTTCATTTTGCCCTGCTCATGACCATAGTGTTACATGTCCTTCTTTACCAGTAATTGTATCTGCCCTAAGAGGGCTGTGTCAGCTTCACTGCATCCACCACCTCAGTGACACTGACAAACTGCTGTAGACAAGATCAGTGGAAGCAATGGTTTGGAAGCTACTGTGCTCCATTTTGGACCAAATGAAGGAAAGCTCTCCCAAGAGCTGCCTCCTCCAGCAGCCGGGACAACTTCCCATGCCTCATGCAGCAGGAAGGTGTAATGCAAACCAGAAGGGATGTGGGCTGAGTGGGAGGGCTTCAGCATGACTCTATATTTAACGAAAAAAAGGTGGCGAGTGTAGCGTGATACAAACACAGAAGGTTGACATGTGCACTAACTGAAAGAGACAAATTAGAGAGGAAATAAAAAAAGAGTATGTCCACTTGGCAGGAGAGAAGAGGCCAGGGATGAGCACGATTTCCAGCAGGCATGCCAGAGCTGGAACTGTGTTTTGAGTTCAATGCCACAGCTCCCTTGAGAGTGCTGTCCAGATCATATTTTTGTGTCCAGAACCTGAACAGCAGGTGCTATTTTAATTAAAGCCAAACACAAGAGAGACTCCTGTCACTTCCCGAGTCCAGAATAAAGTGAATCAGAACAGACTCGAGTTACACACAGCTCAGTGGGAGAACTAAAATGATCCCTGCACTGATTCTGGCATGAAAACCAACATCTTCTAATCAAATTCAACAACCTGTGCTCCATCCTCTCCAAGAAAGAGGAAATACACACGGGCTGTCAATCCACATGGAACCACTGACGGAGTACTCATGCTATAAAACATGTTGCAGGGCTCTTAAAGGATGAAATTAATTCGGGAACATCATAAAACCAAAGGCTGAACAAATGAGGAAGTGGACATGTGTACCTACTTACCAAGTTTCACTTCTGCATTCTCAGTTAACAACACATTTTGCCCTTTGATATCCCTGTGAATCACATGATGGGCATGAAGATGTGCCAACCCCTGCAGGAAGAAGAGAGGAAGGAGAGGATGTTCAGAGTTATGCTCTTGGCTCAGCAACAAGCTACCCATACCCAGCAGCCCCCCCAAAGGTCACAGCACTGTGCCTCGACCTGTTGCTATTGGGCACAGCGGGACCTACAGCACACCACCCAGACAGCTTTTGGTGATGGAGCAGAGACACAGGCCTCAGATCGTGCACACACTCTGCCTAAGTACAGCCCAACACCTGCACTGTGCAAACACTTCCCAGCTGTCCTGTGAAGAAAGTTCAGCTCCCACAAAGTCTCAGTGCAATTACATTCTAAATGACATCAGTGTCGGTGTACGCCACTGACTTCTGACGTGCACGGGGTCACGCAGAATTTAGCTGGGAAGGGAGCTGGAAGGAGAAAGGAGGCAGCATCCACATGTGCATCTGCACCCCCCAAGAAGGAGGTGGCGGGACAGATGACAAAGACATGCTCTACTGCAAAACTGCAGTTCTCTTCTCTAGCCTGCATAAGCACGAAGCCAGATAATTCTACCTCAGGAAAAAGAAGGGAAAAAAAAAAAAAAGCATAAGCGTTATACTTTCCAAAGGAAACAAAACTCCTGGCATACGGTGCTTTTTGTTGAGACAGCACCTGGATACATGCCCCAAAGCATTAGCCATGTGGAGGGGAGGGCTGAGAAAGACATATGTTGCATTTTACTCTCTAATGTAATTGGGAGAACAACAGGCAACCCTCTTAGCAACTGCCTGTACTTTGGGTTCTCCTCACTTTTCTGCTTGGAAAATTGTAGTCTCCAGTGGGATCATCTTGCCTGTTCGTGTTGCCCACACAGTCTTTTAATGTTTTGTGAAAAATAAAGAAATAGAACCTTTACAGCTGCAAGAGGTTAAGAGAGTAGTGGTTGCTGTAGAGAAGTATTTCTTAACACATGTTCTTCATTAACTGATCATTTACCAGTTTACCTACATAATCATTGGGCTGTTTTCCTTTTTTAAAACAGTTAATGAGTGTGACAAAAAAACACCATCCACAGCTTCTCTTCTACATACCACAAGCAAATCAAGAGAATGGCTGATGTCCCTGAGACCTTCCACTGACTGCTAATCCTAAATGTGGTCCTATTTTTCACAGGAATGAAGGCTTTTCCACAGCTTCACACAGGATATTTTTAAAGCCTTCTGCTACTTAGACCCAGCCAGAGAGATAATCGTCTGTTCTCTCCAGAGTATGATTTAACCTTACTGAAAAAACACTTCGGGGTTGCAAAGGGCTGGGAGGAGACACAGGGGCCTGTCTCCACTTTCCTGCAGTCCCCAGACCTTTCCAACCAGACAAGGATCCACTGGGTCGACCTTCACCTGTGTCTCCCCTACACCAATCTTTGGCACTCCTTTTAACTTTTTGTTACATGACCTCTCTCATCCACCTCTGACAAACTCTGTGTTGAATCAGGGTGTTGAATGTGAGTTTAGCATTCCTTTTTTCCAGATATTCCAGTTCCTGATGTTCAGTAATTAATGCTCCTCTTGCAAATCTCTCACTGGAATGAGAAAATGGTTTTCCCTAACTCCTTTCTGAGGTAATTTTTTTGTCTTCTCAGCAAGTGTTTGACTGCTTTATCTAAGGGGAGGATCTAGGATCAATGAAACATAGCGTGGAATACCTCCAAGCCCACATCTCTCAAATCAAGGATGAGACAGTCCTGCAGAAGTTAGTTTCCCTCATATTAAAGGAAGCTAACCATTTGTTTTGAAATACAACTTTTTAAACAACTTAAAACGTGCCAGTCAAACACCAGCAGCTGGACTCTCCTCTAGCATTTGAAATTAGAGCAAGAGACCAGAACTGTGCATCTCCCTCTGTCTTCATCTTAAAAATTGCTAAGGCAGAGCAAATGCGTAACACAGACAACAGCAGCATTCATTGATTTATGCAAGAGCCAGTGCTCATTTCCTTTAACATAAAGCCCTTCAGAACTACATTTATGATTAAGCAATTGAACAAACATACTGTGTAGTGGTATGGGTAGGAGGCAATTTGTTTTACAAAGCAGCACGAGGAAAACCATCCCAGATTTACTTAGTGAAGCAAAACAAATGCCAATTCAAAAAGCACTTAACTATACCAACTGGAAATTAAATATTAAGAGTAATTAGTTAAAGTTGCAATTTTAGAACAACTGGTAAGCTGCAGCCCTCTTCCTGAAAAACTTCTGCAGTGCGGCCTGCGAGCACCGCACAGGGCACAGCCACACGTGACAGAGCTGCTTGCTCTAGACAGACTGCAGGGATAACACAAGATGAGAGCACATCACAGCGCAGAAGTCCTGACTGCTCCCCGAGCCAACAGCTCTTCCTCCATGGACTTGATTAGGGGGAGAAAAAAGCAGCTGCAAGCATACTTAGGAAAGCCCATTCCGTACCTACTGTGCTACAACACTGTTTCAGCCCCAGGTCTTACGGACACTCTTTCACAGCTTCTGCAGTAGGTAAGGTCACTGGCTTCTCTATTGGCTTCCCATGACTAGAAATTGCAATTTTCTGCAAGGCTTCTGCTACAATACAGTACAACTCACACCAAGTTAAATGATGTGGAGCAGACATCTATCTGCTCCTACGCACTCTCCAAGTGATGACATGGCTAATGGGATTGATCAGAAACAGCTTCTTGCAGAACCTCAAACTAGGCTACATCTCTGTAAGACTGTTTCTGTGTGGGGCAGACTGTTTTCCTTACCCGGAGAATTTCTCTGGAGATATATGCTATCCAGTCTTCTTTCAGGGTATTCCCTTTTGTGTTCTTCACAAGGTCTGTGATAGAGCCAGCTCCACAAAACTCCATGACAAGCTGCAAAACAAGTATCAGTGTACAACCACCATTAAACACAGATTTCAGCTGTTCAGCAAAGCAAAATAATCAGGTTACAGCATTGATTTGGGAAGCTCTTGTGAAGCAGAGAATACATTTTACATCTCTCCCTGGAAAATGGATTCAACCAAATGTCTTCAAGTGTGTGTCAGACATACATGGTATATGTCTCACATTAGTTACCACATTTTCAAGGACTGATTTAATCACTGTAATTTAATGCTGGGAATCTGGATTTGCTCAGCTATGCAAAATGCATTAGCAGCAAGAGCACATCCAATGCTGAAGGAATCAAACTGATCACATCACTGCAACACTTCTCATCCTTTAACTTCCATTTATTTATGGAAGAACATCATGCACCCTTGTCATTTCCACCCCAAACCTCCATCCTCTAGAGGGTGTAGATGAGGTGGGATAAAAAACATAATGGGTACAATCTCAAATGCAGCTTTCCTCTTACAGTCACATACTCTTGCTGCTCAGCTCAGCTGTCTTGTTCCTATGAAACATGTTACTATCCATCTGGGAAACAGGGAAAAAATTACTTAAAGAACAAATTCACTGCTTATAGAAAATCTTGGTTCAGACATCCCTTAAGGATGTGTGATTAGCCTCTGTGATTCACTTATCTAGCAGTTCAGGCAAGCACCAAACTCCTTTAGTTTGTCTTTCCATAAAGTGGTATTTCTCTCATCATCAATCTATATCCAATAGGGAAAGACTTAGGAACATGTTTGAAAAACATCTGCTTACCCACAGTTGGTCATCATGTCCTGGAGGACTTTTCTTAATGAAAGCACCATAATAAGTTGCAATATTTCTATGATGAGAATATTTCTTTAGCATATTAATCTCCAGTTTGATTTCTTCTTCTTCATCCTTTGGGAAAAAAACAAAAAACAACAAACCATGTTTAATACACTACATGCATTATTGATTTATTCTTGACTTTCACACTAGATTTTTTCTAAACTTCAATTTACACCAGCATCATGTTCAGTAAACCCCTCTGATGTTCATGTCATCAAAATTCTGCCTATTGAGATGGTCTAAAACAAGTCTTTTCCAAGTTTTCAGTAGCACAAAAAAACAAAAGCTGCAATGCATTTGACCCAGCAATGGAACATAATCTGTTTCAAAAACCCTATGCTTGTAATACCTTAAGCAAATCCATAGCTAGCAGGCTGGGAATTTATGACAGAGGAGTATTATTTCCATCTTCCTCATTTTTTCTCCTTTAATTTTGGAAATTTCAGCCAGTTTTATTTAAATGTCAGAGAGTGGCTTTGTGAAACCAGCCACCAAAAGCAGGTTCCCATCTTGGTACCAGCATGGGACTGGCACAGGAAAACAGAGGTGGAGATCAGGAATTCCCCTTATTGCAAGAAAAAGGCATTTGCCTCGTGCACAGGCTTCCTTCTCCTCCTCCATCTGCCTCTGCAGAGGAAGAGCAAGCGCATCAGGAAGAATGGGCCAGGAGCCCAGGCAGTAAACAGGATGCTGAGACACAAAGGCAGAGGAAGGATTTCCCCTGGCTCCCCCCCGCTCCAGCAAGGTGCCAAGCAAAGAGCAGCTCAGGTGAAGGGAGGTCATCCCTCCAACGAGCTGAAATGGGTAACATAGTGAAACCACTCCTTAAAACACCCACAATCTGCTTTTGAAGTGACAAGTAGGACGTGTGGCATGGAAGGATCCATACACACTTTGAGGTGGTGTCTGAGCCAGCAGATACAGAAGGAGGAGCAGACACCAACCCACCCCAAACTCTCTCTTCCCATACCTAGACAGCAGGAGTCATCTTTGAGTACCTATCAAGGCAACAAATAAAAAGGCAGATGGATATCCCTTTCTGCTCCAAAATTTTATATCTGTAGATATTAAAAAAAAAAAAAAAAAAAAAAAAAAAAAAAAAAAAAAAAAAAAAAAAAAAAAAAAAAAAAACAACCACTAACAAATTACAGAC
>WEIU01012882.1:372042-421740 GCA_013389925.1 Aegithalos caudatus | reverse complement strand
TTCTCACAAATATTTTATAAAAAAAAAAAAAAAAAAAAAAAAAAAAAAAAAAAAAAAAAAAAAAAAAAAAAAAAAAAAGGCAGCAAAACGTCTACCTTAAATTGATTCCAGGAAGAACCCAAAACTTCTTCTCCCTAGGGTTGCTGGCTGATGGGAACAGTAGCGCATATTCTGATTATACTGTGATGTCAAAGCTGATTATATGATAAAATTTTAAGCCTTAAACTTCCTTGCAATTTGTACCACACTAGCAATCAAATATCCTATTCATGACATACTCAGATGTTAATACTAGCTACATGTTAACTCTTTATACACATTGGTAGACATGGCCACTCTCTGCTACAAAACTAACAACTATTTCAAGTACTCTAATAGTGGGATGCAATGCTTGCTCATTAATTATTATGACAGAATTCCCAAAATGCACCAGGGATAAACTATTCTCATATCTTCTCAGGATGCATCTTTGAAGTAAAATACTGTGTATTTGTGGAACACTGAACAATACAGTAAAAGAATCTTGTAAATCGAAATTCCCAGTGAACAGCAGCCCTGGGAGAAAGTGTTGTCAGAAAAGTTTTTTGAGCCAAAAGCTAACTTGGTGCTTCCTCAGCTGCTTCTGTTGTCCTTGCTGCTGAATGATTTTTTATTTACTCAGACTACATGCAAAAAGAAGAAAAAAAGGAGCAGGAATCCATGCTTATATTACACTGAACCTCTGAACTGTGCATTTAGGAAAAAAAAATTATACAGGAGCATTGCTAAATTTGACACTTTGGGACTTAATTGCTGATAGGTTAATAGGTGTAATTGGATTAATCTGCTATTTGGAACTGACTTTTTAGATAAAAATTACTTCCTACCCTCAGCCCATGAACACAATAGCTTTTACAATACAATGGGCAGGATGTCCTAAAGATTGTTTGTGTTTATTTATTGTAACAGTAGCCAAAATGGCAATACTTAAACAGGATCTATTTCTGAAAAATAAAATAATAAAAATCCCAGCCCCACTCCCCCCCAAAATAAAATATCCTGAAGAACAAAAAACAAAGAAGGCACACAGAGCCAGCAGACTGTAGACAGCTACTGCTCTTCAGCTTTTCACTGAGTCTGTCACAGCACCTGCTCAAAGGCCTGCAGCAGTATCTCCCCAAGTATCTCCCTGAACTACAGCTAACAATGGTTCTACATTCACATTTCAGATGCCTTCAAGCACTTGTCCACAACATAAACACCTCACCTACAGTTCAATCCTGTACAAAATCCAGTCTACAATAATAAATGGATCCAGTGATTTTTTTTGCCAGGCTTTGGAAGACTCCATTTACTTTGTGTGGACCAATAACTCCCTGGCAATGAGTCCTGAAGACTTCGCGGTGACAGGAACTATTATGAGGATTAATCAGCACAGAAAAGGCTGAAGCACCACTGTGTTACAGAAATTGGTGGAAGACTTTAAAAAAATGGAATTAAAAAAAAATAAGTTCACCAGACCAAAATTCAGATTCAGGAGCAATTTTTTTGGAGCATTTTCTAGGGTACAGGTCATTTCATCCCAATGTGGACATCTGAAAAAGGCCAAACAATGTGTACCCTACCAGTGTTTATTTCTCCCCACTAACTACAAAAGGAGGGTGAGGTCATTAGCCAAGATCCAGACACCAATCTTGCAGATGTCTTGCATCAGGGCGAGATGAATCCCACCCAAGAATCTCACCGGATAAGGCCATTTCCTCACAGACCTCCCTACAGACACACGTGCCTCAGGGAGAGTTCACTGCAGCCTGCAGCAGGGATCCTCCTGAGGAGACCGAGGTGTTCTGGCAGCCGTCCTGGGACTTGGACATGTGAGCCAGCCTCAGATAAGAAGATCTGTCACCTCCTCCAGACAACACATGCACTGCACCACCACCAACAATCCCTCCATTTGCAGGGGCATGGGTATCACAAAAGCAGAAAATTAAAACTGATCGAGGCAAGAGACTGTCATTCTCGTGAAGTAATACAAAAGTACATCCTTTCTTCTTGAAGGAGAGAGGCAGCTGGTGAGCCCTTCCTAGTGATTTTATGCAGCTGGCATCAATTACCACTTTAAGCCATTATCTGTGAATACAAACTCCCATTGAAACTCTCTTTGTCTTCCTTCTGATGGAGCTCGTGGAAGTGTTTTATACTTATACATGCGCTGTCTGTTTGTGACAGCATGTCTGATTACCAGCAATTTTTGCAGTAAGCTATACTTTTGCAAGACTCACATGGCTAAATCAAGCTTGCAGCAGCTTTCCTCTCCCTTTTCATGTGTTTCCCTTCAGAAACTAAATGGACGTGCCAGCATCCCTAGGGGTTTCTAACCACAACACTCTTTTACCAAAATAATCTTGCCTGTAAGATAAAAACCTGCATATGACTCCCACACAGAAATCCACCTATGTACATTCAGATAATTTTTAACCATTTGAATTAGCACACTAAAAATAAACCCAGGTGAGTTACCTCTCAGCCTGCCACCCAGGAGCACCTGACCAGCTTGCTTACTTGCTCCACCACAAAAGCTCAGCATCCCTTGTTCTTCCATTCATCATTGCACACTGAACATCACTGTGGGTTTTTCTGCATGCAGATGGCAAATCAATAACTTGTTTTTATTACTTCAGCATTTACAAAATTGCAATGATTTAAGTATCTGATCGTGGTTGCCACTGGAGAAACTTGTAGTCAAAAAATGCTACTAGTGCAAATCCATGTAAGGAAGATTATCAGCTGTTTTCCAAAGGTAACACACCACCTCATTTTCTTTCAATAATAGTGAAACATCATTATTAAAGAAAGAAAACACTGCTTATTTACACAAGATAGATTAGAAGATAAGGAATTCAGGAACATTTTGCTGGAGATTTTTGAGGTACGGAAAACAAGAGAACTAAGCTCTAGATATGTCAGAATCAAGGAGGACACAACAAAAGGAAAAGAAAAATCACTTCAAATCTGTCCCTAAACATCATTGTCTCATGACCATGCCTGATGAAATGTCCCATGCCTCAGGAGAACAAGCACAACAGTCCTGACCTGTTCCAGCACTAAAACTAGTATGAGACCCCTATGAGAAACTGTCTCGGAGAAACACATCTGGAGGGAGGAGTAAGGGGGAAATAACACTGTTTCCCAAGCTCTATAAAACAATGAAATTATTTCAGGAGCTGCATTTCAAAATTTAAAAAACCTGAAACCTTCCAAAGGTAGAGCAAAGTCATGTCTCAGGGCATGTAAGTGGTGACTTTCATCTAAATTCCTCCACCTGAAGATCCATCTGACCACTGCCCTTGGCTGAATATTTATTCTGCCAGCTCAAGGAGCAGAAACTTGGGACTATTTCCAAAGGTTTTATTTACCCTAGTAATAAGATGAGGGGAAATGTGAATGAGAAAACATAGCAAGGATAAAGCAAGACAATGTTCTGCGATAAAGGAGAGAGCAAGTTTACTTACCCTCCCAGATGATTTATATGCTGCCCTAAATCAGTGTGAAGCAGAATACAAATTGATTCCTTCAGTAACTTTGCTTTTTGACTTAAGAAATGAGACAGTGACAAATCTCGGCTCTCCCCGCAAAAGTGGCATCCAGTCATTTTAAGCTACAACCAAGGGGTTTAAGAATTAATATCACTACCAAACAGTGGAAAGTCAAACACACCAGCAAAATGGGATGAAGTAAGAGAAGCCTTCAAATCTCCTTTCCTTTGCTTTCCCAGTACTACTCACAAAGCTTTGCCTGCCTATGCCCAGGGAGATGCCCTGCCTGGAGAATGGCTGCTGGCAATACTCAGCCTGGGGTTTCAGAGTAAGCTGAGTTCCTGAGGATCACAAGCTCCAGTGGCAGCTCCTGGAATTTGGGAATCTTGAGATCACAGCAGAGTTGGGAACTGTGTAGAGGGGCAGGCAACAGCCTCAGCCCAGCGCCAGGAGTGAAAAGGCACTGCTAACCCATGGATCCCCAGAGCAATGGAGAGGAAACCAGTTTGCTTTCAAAGGCATCAAAATGATAATAACTTGCCCTTTCATTCATCTACCCCTGACACACTAGTTGAAGAAAAACAGAAGTCCAAAAGAAACCCAGTTTATTTTCCTTTCTGCTTCCTCTCACTTTTCATTTCTGCCTTCCACTCACATAGAATTTTTTTAAAAGTCCTAAAAGACACAAAAACCACAAACAAAAAATCTTCCTGGATAAATCAAATCACCTCACCAACTTCTGCAAACTGCTTGAGTGTCACAACCTCCCTTCTCTTTGCCCCCCAGACCTGGCCAGCATCCATTTGGAGCAGAATCTGTCCAGGACAGAGAAAGTCTGAATAGAGCCTAGCACAATAGGTGACCTTTTCTGCTGCTGGAATCCATAATATATACACTCGTTAATAAAGTTCTCACACATGAGGGAGATGTTTTGGCAAGGAAAGTCGGGGCAGTATCACACACAGCACAGTACTTGAACTGGGAGCTGTGGTGCTGCTTCCAAGCCGGGAAGGAGGCTGTAATTTCAGGAGGAACCAAACCACAAGAGAAGCAATACACCGAGCGGGTAAGTCCCTGCCAGCGACTGCCAAGGTAGGAAGTTTGTATAAAGCAGAGCAGCTTGCAGTGCAGAGTGCAACGTGGAAAAACGTGATCCTCTCCAACACCCCAATGAAGTGTTGGAATTGGGAATACAACATAAAATAGTTCATAAGAAAAAATATCAAACACAGCTTCTTGGGAGGGAAAGTCTAAACCGTTTTAAATAAAAGACTTTAATCAAGAGGCGCAATAAACATTTAACGAGTCCTTATACAATCCCTCTTAAATCTTAACTTTCTTATTACACCCCATCCTTCTTGAGAGCCTTTTACAAGCCTTTGAGCTTTGTTACCCTCAAGCTAAAGACCTCATGTAAGCTTATTTCCCATCTCTCCCGTGTAACCTTCTTACTCCCAGCATTCTCTGTGCCTGTTCCACTTCATATGCAAGGTCTCTTTTTCATGGACCCCTTACCCACATACTCTTCCCACCTTGGCATCAGCATGTTAATTTCTCTTCACTGTCCTTCAAGTTGTTCCCAAACACAGACTCTTCCAACGCCTTCAGACTGTGCCCTCTTAAGAAAGGCATCCATCATGCCACACACTCAGTGACACTGACAGCACTAGCCATCCAGGAAGCAGTGGCACGGGTGGTGAGCATCTCCCACCACTGCTGGGAGGCTGCCTCAGCCTCTGCCCCTCATCCACATAGATGCACAGCCCATGCAGAGAAAGGCCTTCATGGGCTTTAACCATTTGTGAGCTTTCTGGAAACCAGGCATCCTGTCACCGTGAGCTGCCCACCAGCCTGCGAGCTGCTGCCGCTGCCGGCACAGAGCCATGCTGCCAGCAGCAGCAAAGCAGCAATGCTGCTCAGGCACAGTAATTGCAGAAGACGGCCGTGAAGCTTTCTCAAGGGTCAAAAAAACCTTACTTCTGGCAAGGACTGGCTGGCAGAACAGTGCTGTCCTCATGACCACATTCAGTTACCTTCAGTGGCAGCATTTCAGCAAGCAGGTGAGAAACACTTCCAAACACACAACACAGAAGCTGCTTTGTCTCCCCTTGGCACAAAACCCTCTCTACTGCGCGCTAAAGGCACTGTTTGAAACAAGAAAGCAAATGAGCCAAGTTGTTCACGACAGTGCCATCACTGAGGCTGCAGCCAAAAAGCAACAGTTAAATTTAGCTGGACAAAGAGGCATGAGGAAGGACTAGCTCCTAAGCAGGGTCCCAGAACTCCCCAAGGAGCCTGTGTAGCAGCATTGTGCCGGCGCAGGAGATGGAATCACGTGCAGGCAGGAAGGAGCCAAAAACCACGTGAAGACAATACTTGTCTGTTGTCTCCCCCCTAAACCACCTCCTCTGCCAGTCACTTCGACAACAATATTTTCTTTCTTGCCTGATGTGCCTCCGGTGCCTTCACTGGTCACTGAATGGGCTGCTCGGAAAGCACAGAAACCACACCACTGCTGACCTCCCTCAGTAAAATCCTGGGATGCCATAGGCTTTTCGAAAGACAACCAAGAGAGAAACCTCCTAAGGGCAAATCCCTTCAACTATTTCCAAGGCTAAGTCCTTGATCCTAGTCATGATTACTTAAAAGAGTTTCCTGCTCAGATTGCGTGTTTGTTCCAGCTATACAATTCAACTGTCCATCCTCATCAAGCCTAAATTACTTACAAGTTACACAACAAGCTATCCTTATACTGACATCTTCAGAGCTCTCATAAAAGAGGGAAGGACTAGTCCCCTACTTTCATCACTATTATTTGCACTAAAAATGCCTGTTGCTACACAATTTCTACATTCAGTCTCAGATTTCTTGTGATCGGACCAAGCCATTCCTAGCAGATACTAAAATTAAGCCTGTGTGTCAAAGAAAGAAATCTTTATGCAAAGCTCCGGGCTCAGATAATTAGAGAGGATGCTGGAAAGAAAACAGGCTAATGCACAATGCCAAAATGTTGGGTGGCTTTTCTACTTCCAATCTTAGCATGCATTTGATGCCAAGGAAAGCAGCATCTCAGAGGGTGACAGAGCCCAGGAAGGCATTTGTCCACTGCATGGTCCCTGCTCTGCCCTGGGCAGTATGAAGCTCCACCTCTCCCACCTGGAGGGCAGATCTCCTTCCCAAAGGGATCAACACGAGTCCCTCCCCACATGTGCAGCCCAGACGCTGCGGGGCTGCAGTTTCGACCTGGGAGATGTAAAAAGCTCCCGAGTCCTGCAGGTTTCATGCAGCTGGAGAGATTCAACAAGAAACTGAAGTTCTGGCTTGAAACTAAGCTTCAAACTTAGAGGGAGGCAGAAGGCAAACATCTGAGAGAAGAGAGGAAACAAAAGGTTGAAATGACTGAAAGCAGATTTCCTATGTACCAAATGCCACACAGACATTATATTAGCAGAAATATAAGCTGAGAAAGTAAAATACATTAAAAATAGCAGTTCTGGAATAACACTAATGTTCTTCTAGAACATACCTAGTGAAAACCTGTAATTACACAAAGACACTAATTGCCCTACAGGACAGATTTGTTCAATATACAGCCTCACACCCACACTTACCAACAAGTCTTGTAGATAAACAGGGAAGAGGAATTTATTTACAACCCCTCTTTCATTTCATACATTGAAAAATACCCAAATGCTACAAGACAAATAAAATATCCTAACATTTTGGGATAACAAACACAAAAGCTATAACCCTGCACACCCAGAATGGAACAAAAGAGAGGAAAGAAAAGTAATCCCACGGGCTTTTCTCAGGGCTGTTTTGCATAGGATCTTTTATCAAAATAAAATGGAGCTGGAGAAGTAGTTTACAGGAAAAATTCAGCAACTCTATCACATGCCACCATTTCTTTCCTGAAGGGCCTGGCACTGTTCAGTGCATGATATTATTTTGGCCAAATGCAAACAGAGGGGGAAGACTGGCAATGGTACTCTAAAATCAGCCATACATTAAGAAATAAAATTAAAAACAAACAAAAAATTCCCAAACCAAAACAAACAAAACCCACAAAACAAAACAAACAAAACCACCAAAACCAAAAACAAACCCAAAACACAGGGCAGCATAAACAGTTGCCAGCAGTGAGCACCTGGTAGCCAAGAAGCAAGTACCTCATACATCCAGGAGACACAGTCCCACCAGTGACCTTTACCCCTCTACAGGACAAATACCACCTCAGGTGGATACACCTGTCCCTCACAGGCACCTTTCCCTCAGGGTAAATTGTAGATTCCAGGTCACTTACACTCCAGGCTTCAGCACAACCACTGTGCACCTAAAATTAGACAGAATGAATCCAGGCTTTGGTCACTGGTAACATCAATGGTTAAGACAAGCAAACAAGTGCTGGAAGACTACAAGTTTTATTATGGTCCTGGTCTTCTGACCCCAAATCAACAAGTAAGTGGAAGAAGAACTCTGTAACATATTGCTAATCCCTCAGCTGTCCACATACCCTAAGTCTTCTAATGCTTTAATTAAGGGAACTGTCCTCATTAAAATGCTGCGAGCACAGCAATTTTTCCTTCCAAATATTTAAAACGGTCTGCAGCACTAACAAAGCCCTGCATTTTGCCAGAAAATGAGTATTAAGCCCCAAACCCAAAATTACTGCATTTTCTTTGCAGCCCACCAATCCACTTCTATAAAGTGGCATACACTTCATTGAGCCTGCTGCTATGAAGAAATAGATTTAGCATGTCTTTTCTAAAGTGGTGTACCTTTGTCTAAGGTACACCTGCCAGGTGCAACTACCTCTAACAGATAGCCATCACATCACATTGGCTTAATTTTAGCAAACATAGAAGGGAAGACACTGGCTTAGGAATACCCATGCTTAATGCCCATTTTTAGTGCAGCCAGTAACCTGTGCTCTGCTTCACACCCACAAAAGGAAAACTCAAAATTCTGCACTATGCTACAGCTTCCAAAATCTTCTTGTAAGCAAAGATTGGTGTGAGATCATGATCTGACTTATTCAACACAAGGTTTCTTTTGTGAAGCAGCCAAAATATTTAAATTGCCCATGAATAAAAGAAATCATCCGATCTGTACATGTGTCTTACAAACACGACTGAATGACACAGTGTGAGAGCACAAGTCCTTACAAGTTTTAATTTCAAGGTAATCTTTGCCTAAAGGTTAAACACTTTAGCTCCTCTGGTCCAGTATTAGTCACCATTCAGCCTCTGTCAGTAATCCACAGCCTTTCCCCCTGCCTTACTCAGAGAAAGGACTGCAAATCCAAAACGCCAGGTGTCAATAGGGAGGACCCAAGATGTTCAAAGGCCCATTCCTCTCACCTGATGAGGGACAGAAGGGATTGCAAAAACAGCTGTGACACCAGCCCACTGTGGTGTGTTTGAGAATAAACCACTGAATAAACCACTGTCTGTGCAGACCATGGGTGGCTGGGATGAGGAGAAGGGAAGAGACCTGACCAAGCCCTACAGGTTTGTCAAATTCAATTTTCAAAATACTTCAGAAAATGCCCTTGGCGTTTTACACCAACATTGCATACAAAGACCGCTCAAAAAGCTGGAAGGAGGAGGCTCGCTCCTACTCTCTTTGTCACCATTTCCACCTTCTCTTCCCTGTTTTGGTGAGAACTGCTCCTCATAACAGTGACAGACCAGAAAACTAATATCAGGTCAGTAGCTATGACAGCATCAGACCTGCATAGACCTACTGAAACCTGTCCAAGCCCTTAAACCACCTGCTGCTTCTTGGGAAGGAATGGGCTCCTTCTGCAATGGGTAATAAACCCACGCCCATGATGGATACCAGACTAGACCCAGGATTTCTGCTCCTCCCTGCTTTTCTTCATTCCCCAAACCTACAATGTAACAGCAGCTTTAAGTGTGGAAAAAACAACACCAAGCTCAGCTACTCTGTAGGAATAAACAAAAAATAAATAACTAGAAATATGTATGCTGAGAGCAGCTTTCCTGAAGCAGACCTCTCCAACTTGCTTGTTCACATATGAATGAGATCCATGTTTATAACCCTAGGAGTTTTCAAAGCAAGAAGGAATATGGTTATTACATTTTACTTCTAAAATACACTTCTGCTAAAAAAAAACAGCTCTTTTAAAAATGGGAAATCCATTACCAAATGATTTACAACTGACTGACAAGATGATGATGTCGGTAATTATCAGGTCCAATCATTCAAATTACAATTTACCACAGCAGACACACAAACTATTTGATTCACAGTTAACATTTTTTCTTCAGCAACTGCCAGGTCATTTCTAAAACAAGAGGGGAGGCAGACAACCTCTATCAGAAACAAATGCAGCTGCTGACGAGTGGAATTCAGGGATGTCTGAGAGGGGCAAATTTCCCTTCATGTCTGTGCCAAGGCCTCCCGGAGGACAGATGACAACCAGGGCTGCAACTAAAAGGCTTTCCCTTTGTGTTCAGACAGGAACAGCTGTTAGACAGGTACAAAGGTATAGCCACGTCTGGGCACGTGTGATAAGCGAGTTCTTTACAAAATTGGTTGCTGAGGTTTTGATTTTCTTTGGTAGATTAATGCTGACTTATGCACAGCATTTGAAATCACCCTGCACTGCCAAAGCTCAATAAAGGCTGTGCACTTCAGTGTACAAGTTAAGTGCATTTGGCGCTACGCTACGATGTACAAAATCATTTTCATGCAGCTGCCAGCAGAAGGGAGCTATATTCTTGGACCAGATGTTTTTGTTGTCGGTGCTGCCAAGCACGCCTGGAAACCTCACAGCTGAGCAGTGCTGCAGGAGTGAATTAACAATGAACAGAGCCACAAGATGCTCATGTCCATTAAATGGGGTGTCACAGTCCCCTCTCTCCCTTACTCCTGCTCTCTGAGCAAGGAAGTTGTGGATGGCCAGCTAATTATTTACCTGTCTGAGAAGAAAAGCCTTTCTACCTCCATCAGGATAAATAAAAGCAACAAATGCTTGCAAATATTACAACCCAGCTGCATTTACCCTTAGCTGGGAAGGTGACAAAGAGATCTTGATTAACAGCCAAGAAAATAGAACTGGAAAAAATATAAAACAGCCCTAATGCTACAGTACATGTTTATTTTTGCTGCTTGCTGCTGGACTGTGAACAGGCAAGCATTTATTAAAAGGTATTTCATGTCAAAAATCAGAGCTGGTATGGCATCTCACTCTCCAGTTTAAAAACAAACAGCTCAGATCCCAGCACAAGTCTCTCACTCTTGAGCTGAAACGCTAAGAGCAGGGGCAGGAGTTTGGGGAGAGAAGTCCACTTCCCAACCTCAACACCAGCTTCCAGTGAGGCTCGAGCTGCTCTTTGCGCTGCTGCCCCCATGCTGAAAAGCTCCTGCCTGACCTTTCCTGCCAGCATTGCCTTGTCTGTCACAAGGGCACCACAACTAGCAGAGGGGACCTGCAGGGACCAAAATACTAAATGGTCAGACAGCTGCTCAAAACTGCAGGTGTGCATGCAGAGCAGGCAGCAAACATCCAAACAGGAACAAGGGAGTCAAGGCACCAACACCCGTATGCTGATGAGAAGAAAATTAGGTTTACTCAGTCCAAACTCTCCTGTGGCAGGTCCTACATCAACCACAAAGCCCATAAGAGAAACCAGAAAGGCCAGGCCACCTCCCCCAGAAAGAAATAGCCCTGCAATAGTCCAGGAAGAGGTGGAAGCACATCCACCACCCCATCCAGGCTGCTGCAACCCTCCCCAGGCAGCGATGGGTAACACCGCTTCCTCAGGCTTGTGGTCAGGGGCTCGCTTTGGTTTTCCTACTCGTTGGGCACCACATATGTTCAGGGAGGAAAACATGGAAAATATGTGGGGGTGGGTGGGTGTGTGGCGGGGGTGTGTGTGTATTATGAGCCTGCTGTGAGCTGCTCTGGAGGATCTTTCCTCAAACAGGTATCTCAGACAGGCACAACCCACTCCTGTAGCACAAGCCCCTGCTAGAAAGTGAAACCCAGCAACCTGACTGTAAAATAAATGCAGGCATAACATGTTTTACTGACATCTCCCGATTCATAATATAATCTGATCCCCCTCAGAAAAGGTATTGGTTTGGTTTCCCCAGTCTGCAGCAGCCACCACATCTCCTGTGCCAAGCTTGGCTCCCCAGCCTGCCCAGCCAGCATCTGCATATGAACTACACCCAAAGCAGTGCCTTCCCTAAGGATATACACAAAAGTTCGGAGTTTAAAAAAAAGCCAACAAAAACTGAGAAACATGGCCTCTCTTGTTCAGATAAATAACTGATCGCCTTCTCAGGGATTTTTCTGTTAAAATAAAAGTAATGCTATCACTACACAGTCTCAGGGGAAGATGACTCATGAGCAGGAAAGGGCCTGTAATTCTGTGCTCATGGTATTCACCCTAACAGATATTACAACTTTTTACTATGCTAGTCTGGTAACATGATTAAGTGGCAGTCTGAAGAAATCTTCCCTTAATCACACTTGATTTGAAACCAAACTAAGAGCAATTAGCCCAGCCAAAATGTGTGTAGGAGACTGGGAAGGCATTTACATCCAAAAGACGAAACCTAGATTGTTTGGAGAGCTTCAGAATTCAGGAGGATAAGGTTCAAGGCACCGGATTTGCTCAGAGCAGAGCTGTGTGACAATGAAGTCATGCACAAAGGGACAGCTGCAGCAACCCTGCCAGCTCCAGCTCCACGACCAAGGCACGGATCCGTTGGTTGGTTTGGAAACATTTTTAAGCAGCATGGAAGCAGCAGAAATCCCACACACAGCAAATCAGACCTCTCCTATAGCTGGAGAGAGGCAGCTAAGTGAAAGACCATGTGCTGCAGAGGTCAGCTTCTGCCAGACTAAGGTATCTAAACAAAGCTCGTCATGGCTGAAGGCTCCTGTTATGAAGTTTCCTGCAGCCCAGTCCCTCCAAAAGGCAGATGTAGAAATCCCAAAGCCCACTCAAAAGGAAAAATCTCACAGAAATCGATGGTTAAACTGGTTAGCTTGTCTTTGCTGGTTTACTAAAAAATCATGTACCACTACAAAAAGCTTTTTAGCTGTGCTCTGGCTGGTATGAATTGAAAAGTGAGGTTCGGGGATGCAGAATAAGAAAAGGGAGAATAGGGAGGCTATTATAAAGACAGAAAAACATCATGTTAGTACTACCACCACTGCTGATAATAGAAAAATTCTACAGTTATGGGAGCTTTTTTTTTTTTCTTCAACAAAACTCTCTCCCCAAAATCAGCTCCATCTGTAGTCTCTGAGCATCTGGGGCTTTCTGCCAAAGTGATCAGTAGCAAAGAGCTAGCATTTGTCTTTGAATCACAGCCATTATGTGCTCAGTGTTCCCATACCACTGAGAAACTGAAGGCACTCAGAAGTCTTCCTGGGCTAATGCTGAGCCACTGATCCAAAGCACGAAGGATGAGGGCAGTGTATGTGTGCTGCTGCATATAAAGGCAAGGCACGATGGAAAAAAAAGGACATGGTTGGTTTTCATGACCTATAAAACTTCCTGACTGAAAGCGGGCTTGGTTGAGGGCAGCTCTCCAACTTGCTGGCAAGCCTCTCCAAAGCAAGACACCCAGCTAAAGGTTGTCTTTCATACAATACATCCCTTTCATACAATACATACCCTCACACCTCTGGTTCGTGAGCAGACACTCTTCCTGAGGAACCACATCCATGCAAGAGTCACAACCCAGTTTTGGCCACCTCTCCACATGCTGGCCTGGAGCACATGCCCATGGCACACCGACAACCCTCTGCTGCAGTCACTTCCCTTCAAGGAAGTACAGGGCACTGAAAAACCCTTTAAGTGGTGTCAGCTGCCCACCAGCCCTACTTGCCTCACACCTGTTTTACCATTCATCTTGTAAAGATAACTAAAAGAGAAGGTTAAAGAGTGAAAAAAAAAAAAATGAATGAAGTTCCCTGAATGAAAGATAAAAAAAACTGTTGAACACCAATAAGCTCCTAGTAGCATAACTCGAACAACTCTGATACAATGCTGTGCATCAGTTTTCAGAAGAAACTTTTGGGTCCTGACATTGCATGGGAGGCAAGCAGGTTTCTCCCTCTGAAGCCCTCTAGTGATGGCCAAAAGCAGAGCAGTGACATTTATTTGTGAGTGCAATCACAAGGCAAAATGCAGAGAAACACCTGCACAAAATATTACTGCTCATCTGCCATGCCAGGTGAAGATGGCCACATTTCAAGGAGCACAAAACAGCTCACTGAACCAGCACTAAGAAGAGAGTCTGTGACTGTTTATCCATGCCCTAAGTAGCCATTTGTCCTCCAAAGGCTGATGAATATGGGTATTTTTGTAAACCATCATGGATTAGACCTCTAATCCAAACACAAACCAATCTATTGAGTGGTTGTTAATCAAGACTCAACAGAAAAAAAAAGGAAAATTCCTAAGAATATAGGCTTGATACTAAATGTCTTTTTTCTTCCCAATCTCAAACATTCAGTTAGATCTGGATTTCAACTTTTTAAACTATATTGACCCATAGCAACAGGTTCAATCTCTGCTGTCCACCAAAAATACAGCTTCTGAATATATGAGTC
Source organism: Aegithalos caudatus (assembly GCA_013389925.1). NCBI lineage: Eukaryota > Metazoa > Chordata > Aves > Passeriformes > Aegithalidae > Aegithalos > Aegithalos caudatus. Next base: position 407,622 of record WEIU01012882.1, on the reverse strand, counting down.
CCCACAAGTATATTCAACCCATGCATTATCAAGCTGCAGAGAAAACCAGTAGAAGAAACATCTTCATTTTTTTCTAAGAAAATTTCTTATTAACTGCCAGTCAGTCTTCACCACCCTCTGGATCCAGCAGTGCCTCAAGGATGCTAAGTATGCAGGCCTTTCCTATGAAACTGCAACACGCTGCCCAAACCCACTGAATTGCATTCTTCTGCTCTATCAACCAGCTGTATGAAATTCATTTATTACAGAACTAGCTATATAAAATATACAAAAAGGACATTGAGGTGCTGAAGTTCATTCAGAGAAGGGCAACAAGGCTTGTGAAGGATCTAGAAAACATGTCCTGTGAGACACAGCTGAGGGATTGGAATAAGGAGGCTCGGGGAGGACCTCATTGCTCTCTACAATTGCCTGAAAACAGATGGGGTGAGGTGAGGGGCCGATCTCTTCAGCTGTGCCTTCAGTGAGACAACAGAGGAAACAGTCTTAAGCTGACACAGGGGAGATGTAGATTAGATATTTAAAAATGTCACTGTTTGTGTTGTCAGACATTGGAATTGGTTGCCCAGGGAGGTGATGGAGTCACCATCGCTGGAGGTGTCTAAAAGGTGTGTGGATTTGTTGCTGGGTGGTGTGGGTTAGTGGTTTAGGGGTTACAGTGATAGTTCCAGGTGAGCAGTTGGACTGGATGATCTTGAAGGTCTCTTCCAACTTTGCTGATTCTCTGATATTTTTTGTATGTCAGAGTGGCAAATGATTAGATGCATCATATGCAACAATGTTAAGATGAGCACTGTTTCCCACAGCAAGGTCTGCTCTAACACCTTATACAGCTTAAGAGCACTTTATTGACAAAGAAACCGCCAATTTAAATCATGTCTAACTGCTGTGTGGAGGGAGAATGAGTGACATTCAGCGAATTAGTAATGGTACCATCCAAGCACACACAGCAGGGGCAGGCTGGCTTTTGACTCTGGACTTCACTTAAAGCAAACAAATGTCTTTCAGAGGTAGATCTACTTTGGCTACCTGGATTAGAGCACTGAAGGGTTGTTTTCTTTTGCTATTCACTAACCAAAGCACGGTTAAACTCAGGGTTAAGGAGGCTCTTTGCCTGCAAACATGGGGCATGATCCACAATGAAGTTCAGCCAAGCCAGCCTCTCACAGGTCACCAGGTCACAGAGGAAGCTGGCATCACACACCCTCAGACCCAGAACACATCACAAAAAACCACCACAAAACCTCATCCAGGTTTTCTGGCTCTGCCATTGAAATCAAGCTTGCCACACAGTGATTCTTTGCTCTGCTATTATCCTGAACACTGGAATTCAGAATCACAATGAATGTTATGGAAATCATCCAAAGCAGAAAGCAAAGTAACTTCTAAGGCAAGCAAGCAAACTAAAAATAGTCTGTTGCACAGTGGAAAGAATCAGAGGGTAGGGGAATCCCTGCAGAAGACCTTTACACTCCATTCTTTATTCCTAAATCTGCAGGTTGGAGCACTACAAACAGTCCCTCAGCAGTCACTGCAGGTGGCTGAGAAAGATGCAGCCAAGATGTTGGAAAGGCGTTGCAGCCAGCTTTCCTCCTGGATTTGCACTGCAAAGGGATGGCTCCGGGTTCCTCGTGCAGCCTCACAACTGTAACCCTGTGGAGATGCTGCTTGCAGGCCAGCTCCCAGAAGCTGCTACTTGCCCTCCCAGTCCTGTCTGGCCCCTCTCACCCACCCCCTGGCCAGCTTTAGCAAGGGCAAAAACAGTAGAAGGCTAATCCATATATATATTTTTATATATATGNTATATATATATGTATATATATATTTCCTTGCCAGTGGAGGACCAGGATGGGACAACAGATGCTGGGGGAAGGGATGGGAAGGGCACAGACACCTATGTCAGGAGGAAGCACTGTTAACAGGATGCCATCTGAACATTTACAAATAGAAAACACAGCAATTCCTTCTTTTTTTCCTGCCAGTGAGAGAAATCCTTTCCTGAATTTATACAGTTTGTTTACATTTGTAGGCACATTTGTTTGTTACATTTGTAGGCATTGAGTTTGCATTTACAAGCTGATCCATCCACTTCTACATGATCAGTGCAAACTCCTACAATTTGTGTTGCAAATCAAGACTACGCTAGGTACATTTCCCAAATGTTTTAATCAGAATTGGGGAGTGTGGAATCCCTGCAGCACCCCACGACACAACAGGGGAGCAGCAGCAGTTCTAACATAAGAACAGACATCTCCCTCAAGGACTCAAATCTGAGTGCAAACCTGTTTGACCATGTAGCCCCCTCTGATCTATAAATCAGTGTGACGCCATCATTTTATAATTGATGCAAGGCTTCACATTTTTAAAATTGCTTCAAAGGAGTGTAGTAAGAGAAGTAGAAAGACATATTCAGAATAATATGCAGGAGACAAATAAAACCTTCCATAATAACGCTGCCTTTGCATCAGTGTTTCCACAGCAGTGACTCAGGGCTGCCTGTCTGCCTGCAGCCCTGGCCAGGAGGACAGGTTAGTGCAGGGGGAGCCAAGCAGCCACAGGATGCTCTCTCTCCCTGCTGCCTCTGGTCTCTCCACCCAATTATATTTCCATTCAGTAAAATATTCCACGTGAGAAAATTATTTTCAGGGATCATGGATCCTGATCCTTTCTTACTCTTGCAGGCAGAGCCATGGTGCTTAGCCAGGACAGTAATAGTTATCCAAAGGTCTGTGGGCTGCTGCATTTACACTAGGATTTCCACTTAGTTCTTACCACATTTAGAAGCAAACACTAAAACTCAGCTCAGGAAGAAGGTGCTACAGTGGAAAATACTCCTGCTGAAGAGAAACACTGCAGAAACTCCTCATACACCAATCAACACAAAAGCTGAGCTCATTCTGGAACTGACTCCCCCACTAGGCAGAGAGAGGGACTCTTGTGAATGCACCCATCATCTTACAGAATGAGGTGCAAAAGAGAGCAGGCTATTGGAACCCCCACCTCCATCTTTTGCATCAGTGATGTGCTACGTGAAGAAGCTATCATTTTACCTGCTGGATGCGAGGCAAAATACAACACCCACGTGCGTGCTGTCCACAGAGGTTCAGTAGAACTTCTGCTGTTAATCATCTTTCAGAACAAAACATCAATGAAATGTCCAAGAAATAAAGCCTGACATTAAAAAAATCAACAGATAAACATCACAACAACAACAAAAAAATAGGTGCCTCTGACTACCATTGCTCTAATCATGCTTGAAGCAGGGTCTTAATAAGAGAGAGCAAGACTAAATCATGTGCTTATTATGAAGCACTAATCTTTGCAATTTAATGACAACATCTTTTCACTTGATCTAAAGTATTCTCCGCCCTTTACTATTTTCTGACAGAGAGGCTGCTTTCTATCTAGAGGTATGTGCACAGGAGCCTTGTTGGAAAGGATTTGAGACACTTACAGGCCACAGAGGCAAACAGAATCTTCTCCTACACTGATCAACTGAACTAGTTTGCACAGCATCTCCAAGGCTCTTTCAACACTAGCTCAGCTGTGTGCTTTCCATTGCATATTTAAGAGATTGGGCACAGGGGAAGCAGAATGCTTTAGGCACAAGGGCAGTGTTTATTGTGGTTACAAACCAGCTTAGAGAACAATGAATTCCCAAGTCCTCAAGCATTAGCATTTGTTACCATAATTCTAGATTCAGGAGTTGGGCTTTAAGACTCTTCTATAGCCCACAACTCCATACACAATCATTCAAATGGTGCCTTGCAGAAGAAGCACTATCAAGAGACTTAGAAAAAACATTTTTGTCTCATTAAATGTTGGAGAATAACATTGCTATTTTACCTTTATATATACATAGGCACTTTAAGAAAGGATGGGAGAGAGAGATCACATAGGATAATCTCAAACATCAGTACTAGATTTGTGGACCCATAAACTAAAGAAAGAACCAGAGGAGATTTTAAAATGCTTGAAAGTAGTTTGCATGTGCTACACTGCACAGAACTTTTTCCTTAAACAAAAATGAAGTGATCTACCTTCTCCTTGTGATTTACTGCAAAACAGTGGCGGAGCTGACTGATAATGGAAGGTGGCTAAACTCTGCCTACCATTTTCAAAGCAGAGGCTATAAATTTCAGCCCCTCCCTTCTCCATGCAGCCTGCCAGTTTTCACATAACTTGTCAGGACTTTGTATCTTTGGAATTTCTCCTCCTCATTAAACTTGGCTGAAGTCAACCAGCAGATCCAAATGCTATCTGGTGGAAAAGAAACCAGGACACACTCAGTATCACCAAGAAGCCTCATTTCCTTAGGAAGTCAAGATAAAAATATGGAATGCTGCAGCAAAAACAGGAGGCGCCCACAAGGCAGGTGCAGTTTATGAAAATACAATTAAACACAGTCAAGAGAGATTATATTTCAAACAGATACATCCCCTTCAACATAAACAGAGAATTAATTCCCCTGACTTTGATCCTAATGCCCAAGACAGATTTTAAAGTGCATCTCTGAAAGACAGCAGCTAATACTGGACCTGGGATCTTCTGGTTGCCTAAGCAGACAGGAAGAATACTCAGCAGATCCAAGTTCAGCCTAGAAACCTGCTAAAATGAAAGCAGAATGCTCTGTCACAATCCTTATTGGTTTCACTCTGCCCAAACTGGCAAGAGCACACACGCTCCAACACTGTATTGACAGGGTTGCCTTGTTATCCTTGAGTAGACAGTAAGTCTGACTCACTGGGGGTAAATTGAGCTTTGCTCTGTGTCTGATAAAAATTATATAAAATGCAGCCCCATACTTTTTGCTACTATCTGCACACAAAACATTTGTTTCCCATCAGAACTCGAACCTCCTTATGCAGCTGAGACAATGAGAGCTCAGCACCGGGGAAGGCAGCGGCAAATCACCTGCACTGAGGGCACCTGCACAAACGCTCCTCTCGGCTCAGGAGAAATGTTCCTTCACTAGAATTTGCACAGGTTAGTATTGCTCAAAGTCATGTTAGAGCAGGTATGACCAGTAGGTAAAGTATCTCAGCTGTGAAAGTATCTGCATGCTATCCACATTGAACCTTCGCTACTGTTAGTATTAGGGTCCAAGACACAGATTGGTGCTAGCAGTCATTTGTACACATATGAAATCACATGTCATTAGTGACCTTTTTGTCAATGCTAACAGCAGGACTTCAGGTGACTGCAAGGTACCAAATCTAATGACTGAGGAAAAATAGAAACAGTATTAGAACTTAAATGCATGAGTACTGCCCACCTGGACATGTACAGAGCCCAAGGACAGTAACACATCAACAAATTCACCTAGATGACTTTTTCTTTCTCAGTGTGTCAGTACAGCTGCACCATCAGACCAAAGGAAAGAATTTTTTAACAAATCCAGACTTGTCCAAAGAGCTCAAGACACGCAGAGAAATCTTCTTAATAGCCTATCCTGCCCTTCTGCCTATAGAAGTAAGCCATAGCCACCTCCATTATGCTCCAATACTAAACGTGCTCTCACATACTGATGAGTCATAACAGATCTCGGCAGCACAGCTGAATTATATCCTGAGCATCGTCTGCTGTGCTATAGCAGAGTGTTATCTGTTTCTCTTAAAGCCAGGTAGGCAACATTTTAAAGCTCTCTCCCTAAAACAAAAGGAGATTCTTTTACACTCCAAACTACAGCGAAGTTCCCTTCACGTGGCCGTAACTTCAGGCTGGGTCACCTAAACTACAGTTCAATTTACCGAGCACTGGTAAAACATTTTCTGCTAGAAAGGACAAGAACCTTGCACATCAGACATAAGCATACAGACGAGGAGAAGGCAGAGGCAACACTGCTTTCTTTACACTTTATTCACACTGTGTTCCACAATCAACTTTGAGTATGAAGCCATTGCCCAGCTTAAGCTGAAAAAGCCATGGAACAGGAATCCGACTAAATGAGCCCCATGAAGCCTTTACAGCTATAGCTCTATTGCTGTTGAGAGATGCTGCAACTGTGCCCTCAAGGATCTTCACGGCAAAAGGAAAATATCTGTTTATTTCAGCCCTGAAACAGTCAGGTTTCCAAAAAAAGCTTGTTAAAATATATAGAGAGGTATGCCCACAAGGACAACTGAAGATAGTTTGTGCATGCAAACTGTCTTCCTCTCAGGTGGAAATCTTGCATAAGGAGAGAACTTATGTTGAAATAAGCAGACAGAGAAACAATCAGGTATGAATATTTTACATCCATTTTCTTCCCTCTCCCTTGCCTAATTTTCCCTCAAACACACAGTATCAATGCAAAGTTGTTCTTCACAGGGACACAATACTGCAGAGCCTTACTGCTGAACATCAGCTCTCTCCAGCAGTACAATTTCCCAAGCTGCTTGGTAACAGCCACAGCTTTTTGCCTTGATCTCAAACCGCCTGTGAAGCTTCCTATTCAGTCTCCTTGCAACTGCATCAAACTAGACATCCCCTTTCCAAACAAGCTTCTTCAGCCTGACAATCTTGCTAACCACCTGAGTAATCAGATGAAGAGAGTGGAAGTTCACCCTTTACCCAAAACTGGTGCCAGCACTGCTCCAGGAAATTTCTGGATTGTGTCCAGAAATTGCAGCTCTGACTTAAACCAGGTGTTAGATGTATCTGCCTTGCTGGGAGATAAAGTCACTGCTACTCGTAAGGACAAAAGGCTCTTTACAGTTAAATGTCATTCTACTCTGTTTGAACTCTGAGCTGGCAATCCAAGAAATTTCCCAGCCACCCAAGGGGGTAGGAGTGTTGTGACATGTCTGGCACCCCTGCAAGGCTCCATGCTCTGCCCTTGCCCTGAAGATGGACAGGACCACCTCTGTCTGGCCTAAATGGGAGTGTTGCAGAAAAAGAGCAGCATGGAGCTGCAGCAGAGCTTGGTCCCACATGCCATCAGCCAGCACACAGGGCTGACCCCCCTGGCACCAGGTCCCTGGTAAAGCAGAGGGAAGAACTGTGCCAAGCTGCTGGGCAAGGCCATGCAGCAGAGGTAGGTGAGGGATCTCAATTAAAGAAGGAAATAGTCAATTATACAAATGCTCTGCAGCTCAAAAAAGGCTGCCCTGCTGGCTACAAGACTATTGTAGCTCTTTTTGACCTCCTCCAAAACCAGATGTTACAGCTCAAGGGACCACTCTGTCCATCTCTGTTTTCCTCTGAACTGTAATATATAGTTCCCAGCAGCTTTTTGTTTGGTTTGGGGGTTTTTTGTTTGTTTTGTTTTGGTTTTTTGGTTTTTGTTGATTTTTTTTTTTCCTAATCCCTAAAAGAGATCAGAGGTTAATCAGCTTCAGGAGAACTGGACAGCAGGGCTATCAAGATTGTAAATAGCTTTCCTATTTACTTCTTTTCCACAGAACGATTCTTTATTTTGCCAGGTAACTGTTTAACCAAAGACTGCAAAATGTTGTACAGACTAGGGGCAAGCAATCTCTCATTTCAGGGAGAAGCAAGCAAAACGCCGGTACTCTCCACAGAACAATCTGGATTTTTAAGTCCTTGATCCATTTTTCCCAATTTAGGTTAAGAAGAAGTGACTCCTATAAAACACTGGAAGGGCAAAGGCTTTTGGTAACTCTAGTGACTTTAGGTTTGCTTTGGCTAACTTCACAGTAAGCACAGCCATGGACTGGTACGTAAGTACTTTATCAGGCAGCTGCACTAAGCCAGATAAAGCCAGGTAAAGCACTGCATTCATATCTCTAAAAGGATGGCCCCATTCAGCTTCTCCAGGCTGGCTTGACCCAATTCTGTTGCACAGGACCACAAGGATCTGTATTTCCCAATTTTCCAGAGTGAGCCATCAACTTTTTTTTTCCCTCCTCCAAACAGATCAAAATACATGGATTGTCTTTAAGTTTTCATGAGGAAAACAAGAACATACATAATAGAGCAAACTTTTGGTTTGGCTTATTATTTCATTTTTCCCACATTTTGTCAGCTAGTTTATGTGGGAACCCACATTTTTATTTATCTGCAGTTTTTCTGCAGACTGCTTTGAGATGTCCTATGGAAAATGGACGAATTGTCCACACGATTGTCGTTTATACCACCATGCAGTATGTAAGATACAGACTCACAACAATCAAAGTGACTTTCCTATTGCAACAGAAATAAGCAGTCAGAAAGTAAGCATGATGGCAAACAGAATCTTTCCTGTCTAGGTATGGGAGATGTGCCATGTTTCTCTGCAGGGCTGGAGGCTTTGGTCTGAGGTTGTTAATTTTTCTGCAGAGGACACAAAGAAATAGCAAGACAGGCAAGCACTAAAAGCAATCCAACTTCTTTCATAAATCAGCAGGATACAGTATCCAGTTGTTTACTTAGCATAATTTTACACAGACTAGATTGGACAAGTCATGAAACACTGGGCACAAGAGCTGAGAAATGCTGCTATTAAAAAAGGCATGTGGAAAACTTTCCCAAGGGATGCCAAGAGTGTGTGTGGGAAGAGGTAGGAGGAAGAAGCAGCAGCGTCAGGGGTTATAGCAAACAGAAGAGAAGCAATTGTGTTCTTCCCTCAAAAATCAGTTACTAAACTTTTCAAAGGCAAAGCATCGCTGGAAGCAGAACACAGGAGCAACACTGGAAACAACCATGTAGCTGCAAGGAAAGGCTCCAAAGCAGTTAAAGCAGAGTCAAGCTCTAGGGTGCAATGCAAGTTAACAGCCTGCATGCAGGCAGATTTGCTAAGTAAATTTTGCTAAGGTTTTAAATGTTACTTGCTTCACAAGAAAACAGATTCTTCTAACTAAGCAGGGACTGCCAAATCTTAGAAGTCGTGGCAATCTTACAATCATGGAAACCTAACAGTACGGTCAGTGAGTGGAAGGGATTAACACAAACTGAACACCACTTTTTTCAAACCAATGTCACAAAAGGAACAGAGACCTTACAATAGAAATATTAACGACAGACTACTTATAATGCTTCCCTCACAACAAGTATGCAGCATGAGATTCATCCTACATGTGTACATTTTGTAAAACAATTTTTGAAGTGCACATACACTGATAGTTTGCACTGTTCCCCTTTTACGGTCATTGGGCTCATTCCAACCAGGAATAAGAATAGCTTTCCATTGATGAAAACTGATGGGTTTTTTTAGTTTTATTTGTTCTACACTCCAGTGACATTTTTTCAGCCTACATGCACTACAGCTTTGCCCTCCAGAAGTGAAAAGAAGACCTACCTGTGCACCATTCTGTAGTAATACCTATATATCTTTAGGTCTTACAGTTCCATTAGTGCTTGCTTTAGGGCTGTAGATCTAAAGATCTACAAAGACACAGTCTTCTAAGTATTTTCCTTATTTGTTTAGAGGAGGAAAGTAGAAGAGGCAGGGAAGTTTTATGCACATCAACATCCCCCAATGTTTCAGGCAGCAGAACTAACTAGGAATAATTTATTCAAAGATCAAGCTGATAGGCTTCAGCCCACCTCCTCTTTTCTCATCCTTGCCACCATTCTTTTCAAAATTAAAATCTAAAGAGAAAACCACAAGAAAGATGAGAAGGATGAAGAGCATTTCCACAGTGCCATGTGCACTACAGTATTGTAATATTTCTTCCAATGCCTCTAGTCAGAGGTTATACTAACTCATTTTCTTCATGCCAACCAAAACTTTTAAAGGAAAGCCTTCACTCTGACTTTCACATCTCTCCTGTCTGGGTGATCAAAGCTTTACAGCCCAGAACTGACATAACTCTGCTGATCCTGAGCAATGTGTGAATTGCAGAATCATGGCCTTGAAAACCGAAAATCTGGGGTGTGCCCACAGAGCATGCCAATACATTAGGTTTTCTAATTTGTTAAGCATTTGGCAAAGCAAGCATGGGATCAGAGGTATCCCAGAAGAAAGGAAGTCTTGTGTCTGTTCTCAGTTCAGGTTAGTCAGAATAATCAGATAGCCCCCATGGCACCACTTGAATTTAAGCAGAAAGGCATAACACTGCCAATAAAATATGCTCATAGGCACAAGTCACCTATACTTCAAGGAACCACTCATCAGAAAACCCCAATTTCAGTTTCATGAAAGTTTCCTCTCAAGCCTCTTTCTCCATGGATGGAGTATTGCCACAAGCAGTTCATCTAACTGTAGCTCTTAAAGCAGGCAAAGAAGGTGGCTGTGGTTCCCTCAGCATTTCTTTTGGGATGGTGCCAAGGGTGGCAGCCACTGCCCTCTCTGTCCCCATGTTTTTTCTTCCCCGTAAGTTGTGGTGAGCTAGAAGCAGGCTGGACCTGCACTGTTTGCCAGCAAAGGAGGGGTTGAGACAAACCCCTGAGGAACTGAAGTTATGGCTCGAGGATATAACCATCTTCAGCAGAAATACCAATTTATGCTACCGCTCCTTTTCCCTGATGGCCAGCAGTGGCTCTTTTCCAGTCTCATGCCACCTTCTTCATAGCAATCACACAAGAGTTGGCAACATCACGTGCTTAACTCAGTCAGTGAACCAACCCAGGCTATAAATAACCAGGGAGAGAAGTAAGGGTATTTTAAAACTGGAACCAGAGCCCATTCACTGATCCTGGTCACCATCTGGCCCCAAGGCAGCTGTGTTGCCACAAGTGTTGGGAAACAGGCAAGGAACCAGCAAGCAAGGCTGGACTAGAACATCTACAACCACATCTGCCACTGAGAAAATGGCACATGCAACCAATGCCTGGTGTTAAAAAGTAGAGTCGACTTAGTACGACTTGGAAGAATTTACACATTTTAGTGTCTTGTGAGCTCTTTACTTTGAAGCAAAAACACATGAGCTCCACTGGTAGGAATGAAAATGCTTTTAAGCTGCAGGGGCTAACATCTCCAAACTCCTCCCTCTGACTACCCTTCATCCCCTAAAAAAGCATTGTACTTAGGACATAAAAGACAGTGTCAATATACAACTTGTTTGTCAAAACCAGACAAAAATCACAGTAAGTTTCAAAACTTAAGCTACCTCCTGCAATATGAGCTTAGCCTGACTATAGACAACATTTTTCAACCGTTTTCCTTTTTCTGTGCAACCTCTCTATTACAACTGTTTGTGATTAATACATGCTATTAAAAACAGAGGGAGTGTGCAGTAGAGTCAATCTTAGTATTATGGAAGAAGCCATTGTCATACATAGTCCAGCAAGCTGCCCTGTGTAAAACTACTGCACAAATGAAAACATTTGCTCTGCAAAGAACATTCACTGTGTGTCAATGTACCTTCATTCTTCTCTGGTTACTCTGCTTGTTAACTGCAGCAAAAAAAAAAGCATTGCCTCCTCATGAAGGCAGTCTTTGAAAAACTTCAGCTGAAAACTGATCTTTATCAAGCCATCTGACAAAAAAGGAATATCTAGCTGTTGGCAGACACAACAGCTGAAGTTAAAGAGCAGCACACTGCCCATGATCGCTAGAGATTCAGAGATAAGACTGAAGTCCTACCAGTTGACCTAACCCTGCTTCTTGTTTTTCTCCTCTCCTGCCTGTTTACCCATTACACCATACCATTCATCTAGGACCTCGCTTTTAGGCCATGTTTACTTGTTGCACCTATACACACACTAAGCTATAAAATATTCTGCTGCAAAATCCTTGCAGAACTTTTGCTTGCTATAGCCATCTTGGCCAAAGACCTGCTGTTCTGGCCAATGTACATGCATTAACATAATTATCCCCCCTTTCTAAGGCTGAGGAGTGCAGAAGAATGTGACAGTTTGAAAAGGCACAACCTCTCTACAGAAGAGCAGAATCAGTCTAGCTTTGCAGGTATCGCACAGGAGGATCTCATTCAATTTGAAATTTGAAGCTGTTAATTTGTGAATGGAACTTCATATAACAAACGGAGTAAGAGGGAGAAGCCCATGCTTTTCTTCATCTGTTTTGAAGACTTAATTTAAACTGATTGCTTTTTGAACAGTATAATCTGCAAGACACACAAGGCTTCAGATATAGGCATATATTTTTTATTTCTTTGACTGGGTTAATTTCCCTTCTTTCCAATCTAAAGCTGCACAGTAAATCCCCATGGGTCAGTTACCACAACTACTTTACATTGCTGAATTCTGTTAGCAACCTGCTCATCATTCCTGCAGATGTTTCTGCTTTTAGGCTTCTTGGAACTACACTGGACTCATTCCTCTGAATAAACATATACCCTCTGTAGGCTGCAGATGTACCAGGGAGAACATTGTCCTCTACATCAAACAGACACCTCACCTTCTTTTTTGGTAAAAGCAAGATGATACATTTCTGAGAAAAAAGTGGGAAGCAAGCAATCTGAACTTTTTCCCCCTCTTCCAAGAAATTTCTGCAAAGAGAGTGCTACATGCACCCATATGCCCTGGGACTGGACAATGCAATTTGTGAAGGCCAAGTGCCCCAGCACAGAGGCACACAGAAATCTCAGGTAGATGGACTGGAGAGGTCAGGTCCGGCAAGCAGAGAGCAAACAGGCAAAGACCATACCTTTCAAGAAATATGAGGTAAAGCTTACATCATCTCATTATTAAATTTTACACATTGCTAAGAAGGTTCCTCTACTCACCTCAGTAACGTCCATGACTTTGATGGCTGCCAGCTGTCCCGTTTTGACATGGCGACCCTGAGTGAGAGAGAGAACAGTCAGCACCAGCATCTCACCATCCCTTCAGCTTAAACAGAGAAAAACACCTGGACAAGAGCTCCAGTCACTGGGCTTTCCCCAGCTATGCTGGACCCTTCTTATACTTCCTAGGAAATATTACAAATAGTCTAGATGGCTAAAACAACAACAACAACAGATTTAAAGTGTTGCTCTTCAAATTTTAGTACCGGTTTCTTTTTCTCCACACTAAAATGATGATTATCAAGTACAAACCGCTTATATTCACAGCTTCTCTTCTGTTTACTTTAGTAAAGCTTGTCATCAGTAATGAGAGTTTAATAACATGTCAGAATAAATTCCATGTGTTGCATATTTTATTTTTATCAACCAGTGCCTAGTACCTAGGTGATATATTACATGCTTTACCTAGTAAGCGTTATTAGCCCATGCTTAGGGCTTAGGACATTTCTTACTGGATTGGTCTTCCCAAGTAAAAAAAAGTGAGGTTTCTGTAAGGGATGCATCAGACCTGCAAGAGCTCTTTGCTTGTCTCACAATGGCTAGATAAGAACAAGATGTCAACTCCCTTCAGCTACACCACAGTAAGGGTACAGTTTGTCAGTACAGCTGGAGCTGAGTTAATAGATCCCAGCTCCTGCAGCAGGGAGCTCCTACCCTTCCTTCCTCTGCCTCCTTCCAGCCTCCTGTCACACATTTCTCCCAGGAGCACTGAGCTCCTTCTGGCACTCATTGTATCATATGATAAGCTGATTGAGATCACTAAAACGGCAGAAAGTTAACACAGAAAAAGCAAACTGCGGGGTGGGGCAGGGCATTGCAGTCCAGGAAATTAAACTGGTTTGTTCTGCAGTGGAAACAGAGCCAGAGCCAGCAGGATGCAGATCACAGGGCTGGGAGGCAAGCAGCATGGCAGGCCCCTCCAGCCCTGGTGGGCTGTAACTTGCCTCAGCTGACTTCTAACAAAAGACTTTTTCTCTCCAGTGTATATTTACATGAGGTAGAGACATCAATTAGCTGTCGTGTACTTTTTTTTTTTTTCCAAACAGCCGCTTAGAAATGGTCCCAAAATTGGTATTTTCCAGCTCTCCACTTAACACTCAGCAGTGTAACACACCCAGCAGTCTACCCTAAGCCAGTCAAACAGCCCAGTCTCCCAACCACTTTCCCAGGCACCATCTCCAAAGGGTCTTATCTGCACCAGTAAAGCTCTCTAGCAACAAGTATGCCCATTAAATTTCTTCACTTTTATCACAAATAATGATAAAAACTCAGTGGAACGTTTAACTGAAGTCACAGTTCCTTTATTTCTCTCCTCACCAGTTCCTGAGTTTTCCAGGCAGAAACCTCTATGATGGACATGACTAGTATATTTTTTTTGCCTGGACTAACATATTGATCACTTTACAGGGTCTTTTGAGATTGGCACCCCAGATCTGAAGCACCCCAAATCACTATTCTCTTTAGAGAAATCCTGACCCTTTCACACCTTATGATGCCCTCCATGGAGGCAATGGCCAGGCATAGCTGGTGCATTCAAAAGAATTCACTGCCTCAGCTTTCTCCCACAACTCTTCTTGTGCTTCACTCTCCCCCTTACTAACCAATCCACGTGCTTTCTATAAATACATTACTGTGCTCAGGCTTTTGCTTGCTCTGTAAACTCGCTTTACTGCAGGCATTTCTTTTTACAGCTTGGTCTCAAGCTGGTTTTGATTTTGAAACAAAGTTAGGGGTCCTAACTTGTGCAGTAGCCAACACTGACCTCACCTTGACCTTACTACTTCTTCAACCAAAGTCTTTCAGCAAGCCCAGGAGATTTCCAACTCCAATTTCCCACCCTGGACCTCTGCCTAATGACAAAAGCCTGTGGTCTTCTCCTTAAGACATCATCCCACAAGCTAGGAGGGGAAAATAGCTTACACTGAGGTGGAAAAATGCCTACTCTCACCTCTGCCCCCATTTTCCAAAGCTTTGTTGAAGGAATTTGAAAGCCCGAGGACATGGGAAATACAGTTTTAGGTACAAAAAGAACATGCTAAAGATAACAGAGAAACAAAGATATCTCTGAGGAAAAAACCCTCACAACACTAAGGAGGTCTGAGGAGACAAACTCTTTTTAAAAAAGCAGTCAAATACAGTTCCCCATTCACTTTGCAGCAAAGTGGAGGTGCTAAAATGGTGGCAGAATACACCCAAGCAGAAAATGTGGCATGCAGAAGAGAGAAGTAGCACGATGCCATTTTCACGGAATTTTTGCTCTATTTGTCTTTTTAAATCTACTAACTACTGGTGGGCTTGCTATTTTCAGAGACACCTAAAACTTACAAGTGCTCGACTTCACAGCTTTTCTGAAGTCGATGTTGTTCCCTGTAAGACTGGCCCACTCGGGATGACTAATGTGCACCAGCTCTGCCATCCTTCCCCTGCAGCTTTACGGGATCCTGCTGGTGCCTCCACGAGCGTCCCTATGAAAACTGGGGCCAGCTACAGCAGAACACAGACACTGCTCATGTTTCACTCTGCTGCTTCTGGGAGGGGAAAAGCTTCTACAGAACCCTCCTAAGGGACTGAAAGCAAGGGAACTGAAGAGTGTGGGAAGTGTGGTCTGCTCAGAATCCCAGACCAAATTTAAACCCTGGTCACTTCAGAATACTGTTTAAAATTACTCCAAATACCCTTTTCGTAATGTATGGAGCACTCATATTCTAAAATCTACAACATATGGGGAGGAGGAGGGATGGTCTGCATGATATTAATTTATATGAGAGAAATAAAAAGACATTTTGAAGCCACACTCTTTTCATTAAAAATATTTCAGAGGGCGGGAAAAAACAAACATCACAAGCACAGCACATAAGCATGAGCAGAGTATTTGTTTGTTTGTTTATCTGCTTAACAGTTCTGCTCAAGAACAGACCTGTCAAACTATTAACATGCTGGTATAATTTCACTTGCAACATGAAATGGCTAAGCATTCCCATTTTGGAAACCAATCGTCAGATTTTCATAGGCAGCTTTTGCTTTGGAAGAATTTGTCTGTGTTAAAAAGAGTCATAACAAAATTGCAACATGGTTGAGTGTGAAGAAAGAGCTGCAGAAATCATAGATGGGAGAAACCCTCTGAACTCAGTCTCCTGGGATTAAAATTCATTCAAATTCTGCTCACAGGGCACTTCACAAACGTGGTAACCACCAAGACTCCATCCAGACACCATATCTCAGCAACACCACTCCATTGGGGTAACATTTTTCATGCAGAATAAGGCCTCTGCTTTAGTGCAGTGTGGACACACAGCGCCCTCAGGGGATCCAGGGATCCCTATCCCCATGGCAAGGCAGAGCTTCTTGCAGCTCTGTTTCTCCAGGCAAATTGTTGGCAATTACCATCTGGATATCTGAAAAGCTCTGCAATATTGCAAAATGCAACCCATGCTAACTGAAAAAAAGCAGTATTAAAATATTAAAAATATTTAATACTTAAAATATTGCTAGATGACAAATATCAGAAGCTGAGGATCACAAGATACTATCCCATAGCCAGAATGTTGTGTGGATATGAAATGTGCAATGAAGACAACAGCAACCTAGAAGCATCTTGCTAAGCATAATGTGACTGTCTCCAGAGTCAAGCTGCAGAGGTTTTTTTGAATAGCAGCAGCAACAGCTAGAAAAGGCTGCATCATCTTGGAGGGAGAGTTTGCCTCTTACTGGGTTTCAGCATGGGAACCACAAGAACACATCAGCACTGTGAGCTGGTCTCCATGGAAATAAGCCCACTAACACATTCCCATCATTTAGACCACATTAGGATTTTATTCACCAAAATTTCTGAACTGCTTCTTGTTTCTTACATGTTCTCCCCACTTTTCTCTCCTTCATTTCATGGTTCTATTCATACTAAAGCACTCAGTTTATCCTCCCAAGGAAGCAGCATAAGAATATTTTTAAGACTGCTACTTGTACCACTGCATTTTTAAATGGCCTGTTAGGATGAGCAAATCAATGGAATTGAGACTGCCAACCTCAAATCTTGTCCTGTTTCTTCTCATGCGGATGACTGCAAGTACACTTACATAGAGCTGTAGTTCTTCTCATCAACAGAGCAATACTGCATCATTTAACTGGATCTTAAACTGAATCCACTAGTTAAGCACATTCCTAGTCACGTCTGATAACAAATACGGTGTTTATTTCTCATCTCAGTGGGCTTTATGCATGTTGAAAAGCAGAGGGGACAAGGGGAATCCATGGTAGACTGCCAAGATCTGAAGAACATTATAAATTTCAAGCCTTCCCACACTCTCCAAGTCAGTTAATACACCTACTTCTTGCCTCTTTCTTCCTTTGTGCACATTATTACTGTAAAATTTTTAGTTTAGAAAGGCTCAAAGGCAAGTGGTGTTATGTGCTGTTTCTCATGGTGCTTTTTTTCTCTTGCGCCTCAACGTTATCGAAGAACTATGCAAATGAAGTGCAGAAGAAATTCTATCAGCTAATTTACCTCTTCCCCCCTCCCCAATTATCCAAGATATTTATGTTACAGTAATGTAATTCTCCTACTAACACAATTTCAGACCTGCATATTAAGGTGTCTCTGGGAGACTTCCTGGAAGCTTGCTCCCCAGCTAAATGGCATGGAAGTAGCAGGTGGGGCAACATCACACATTAAGGAAGGAATGCACCATTTCTGACTCATGACTTGCAAGTTTGGATTATCCTGTGCACTGTACACAATTAAGTTTTTGGTAAGCTGCTCCCAGCTCCCAGTATTCTATGCTGACAGTTGTGGAAAGAAGAGGAATTGATTTGAAAAATAAACAAACAAAAAACCTACTAATCCAACTTGAATTGCCACAATGCACAAAGAAGCAGCAGATCCATGCCATCAAGTGAAAATTCACCATAGTACCACCTCTTAGTAGACTGCTGTACAATGTCCCCATGCCAAACTTAACTTTCCATTTTGATTCTCATTCAGTTGACTCTTAAACCCCTACCAGCCTGAGGCAAGAGGCCATGAAGCAATACTCTGTTATTAGGTTGCACGCCCCAGTGCAATAAATGATAACTTATTATTCTAAGTCATGTTTACCATCAGCTCCTTTTGTCACTCGCCAGCAGAGAAAGTTGTAGACCAACCAACTCTGCATT
Organism: Aegithalos caudatus; assembly: GCA_013389925.1. NCBI lineage: Eukaryota > Metazoa > Chordata > Aves > Passeriformes > Aegithalidae > Aegithalos > Aegithalos caudatus. The sequence goes on along the minus strand of WEIU01012882.1, from coordinate 389,863 downwards.
GTGAAAACTTGGACTCTACATAGCATTTCTTTCCACTCCCTGAAAAGACCAGGTCTACCCTGAGAAAAGCAATGGGAGTAGTGCTTTTGGAGGAAACAGACCATATTTTTGACAGGCAAAAAGACAGAATGGCATGATGTGAAAACAACCTCTCCAGTCAAAACCCAAAACTTAAATATAAAGTGGTCTTAAGCAAAAAGTCTACCTAACTGCATCTGTAGCCAAAATCATGCTGTTCCTACTGATACAGCATTCTGTAAGGTAAATAATCATAGGCTCCAGCAATGGGGATGAATTTGTAAACAAAAAGGATAATGTTTATCTGGCATGAAAACTACTTCTAGAATAAAAATGAGCAAAAAACCCTCAGTACAAAAACCTGGAAAATCGCTGAAGAAATACATAAGAAGAAGTCATCCTGTTAGATGATTTCTAAATCCAAACCAATGAAGAGCTATTGAAGATTGTCACCATTTAAATCAAAGATAGGACAGAGCTCCTGTGTTTACCTTCTGTCTAACTCTTGACATCAAATGTCTGGAAAGCAAAACAAGAAAAGAAAGCAAAACAGAAAATAACATACTCTCTATCCTGCTTTTGATATCCGCAGGCTCACTAGCTGCCTATTGAAGAAATAATAATGACAATTTACTCATGCATAGTATTGCATTCTGTGAAATAATGCATAGAAAGATACACAGTTATTATCAGTTTTGTTCTTCTGGGGACAGAGTGAAAAGATGTTTCCCACTAGGAAGAAAAAGAGTTCTGCTCACTGATTTTTCATTTTGATTCCTAGTTTTGTGGTAGCTTTCCCACTGTGAAAGATGCTGGATATACATTATCAGAGGCATTTCCTTCTCCCAAACAGCTCATTGCCTAAATAGGAAGAAAAGAAAGGGGAGGGGGGGAGAAAGGATGGTGGGAAAAGCATGGCAGAAAGCCACAATCTAACTTTCCCAGGATAACAACAGGTCAGTTGCAGAGCTCAGTTAGGAGGCATCTCTGCTGACTCCCGGCATGCTCTCCAGCAGTGTGCACCCATCAGCAGGAGATGTTTTGGTCTGATGGGAGAAGACAGAAAGAGAACTGCAAAGGCAGACTGTTCTCTTGACAATTCACCTGGAAAACAACACCAATTCCCCAAGGAGCTTTGAGATTTGCCTAAGGCCTGATGTTCATGCTGGTTTCAGTTCACAGCCATGAAACACTTCACCTGGCAACAGATTAAAAAAGATAACAAAAGAAGGGGAAGGGCAAGGGGGAGGGTAAGAGGAGTGCAGCTGTGCAGTTTAACTCTATGGATGGTCCTTTGTTAACCCAGTCATGTCAACTGCAGTCCATTCAGCCAACTGAGATCACTTCAAGACTACACATTTCCTGGCTCAAATGGCACACAACATTCCCTTACCAAGTGAAGGCTACAGATTTCCCTGTTTTTCATTCCACAAATAGCAAGCAGGAAAGGCTGACAAACAGGGGCCTGCTGGCAACACTGGCAGCAAGGCCATGACACATTTTCACACAAGGTTGTAGAAACCTTTTTGAAAGATACCATGTACTGAGTGCTGCCCCTCTGCCAGACACCCCAGTCATCAGCTGTGTGCTGGATCAAGCTTTGCTGCTCTGTAGGTGACTGGCACAGCTTCCTGCATGAGACTAGATGTTTCTTCTAAAGGGACACTTGAGCTAACTGGCTTGAGACCCCAGCGTAGAAGATATCCTCATCAAGAGCCATCCTTGAAGTCATCATCCCATTCTTACAGTCACCACCATGCTGTGTCCCGATTTAGTGACCTTTACTGAAACCACCATCACTCATTTTCTCTTAGAGTCTGCAGCCTCAGCCATCCAAAAAGAGAAGGACTTTATCCTTGCACTTTTTTCTGGTTTTAAACCTTCCTAGATTATTTGGTTAGCACACTACTGAAAGACACCAAAAACACCAAACCCCAAACTAAAACAAAAGAAAATAATTAAATCAGAACAGAGGCATACCTCCCACGTGGACATAGTTGGCTTAGAACACATTTGGCTTCATTTGGAAACATCAGCTAAAATCAGCTGGCCCTCATTCAAACCAATCCTTTATCCTACCTTAATGATTTTACCAGTCACTAAATACACCCCCCTCCTAATACTGATTTGTCTCTCTGGATGCCCTACAAAAATCTTTTTTATATAGAACAGTTTCTTTCTGGCAACTGTAATTAAAAATGAGCCAGATGGAGAACATCAAGAAAATAATTTAGATCAAAATTATAAAACATGTAGTTGTAGATATAAAATTACATAGTCTGTTGATACAGACTGCTACTGATTTCTCACCTTATACCTTGACAGGCGCTTTCAAGACAAAACACTTTCCATAGAGTCTTGGCCACTGCCTGAAGGAGTGGCAGGCCCAGTTTGGTGATATGGCCATAGCAAGTCCCTGCAACAGGGGCTGTGATACTCAGGCAGGAGGGAACCACCACAAGTGACCAGAGCAAGCCCTGTGCCTGCCACATGGCGTCACAACCACCCAGCGTCACTTCAGAGACATCAGTCACCACACAAGGTGCCTACCTCAGACCAAGCATGGCCAAACTGACCTAGCAAGGTCCCCACATGGGTGGAGACGGGTTTTAAAACAATGCAGGTGCTTCTGCAGCTGAGAGAGATGAAAGATAAAGGGCAGAGTCTCTCCATCCCTTCTGCAGACTGACATCAAAATAAGCCTGGATGAAAAAAGCCTGGGGCTGCTTCTCTTTGTTTGACTGCTTTTTAAATGAATTCATATTGACATCTAATAATCACCCTGGATGAGCAGAGCCTTCCAACTGAAAGGAGCAAGTGACACCTTGTGACCAAGGCCCTCTGCATACCCAGGCAAGTCTGCACCCATTTCACTTTCACTTTGACTGCTCACACTCACCACCAGCTTGCAGAGAAACCACCTCAGTGCTGCTGGGCACACCCCTTCAGAAAGAGGGGGTGAGATGTCCTCCACAAATTTAAGTATTTAGGCACTGAGTACACAGAAGTGCCATAAAATACGTACTTTTCTTCAGGGATAGAAAAAACAATAACCCTAGTTAGTCTCTGCCCTTCCATGCACCACCGCTGTTGTAAGCAGCCTGCATTCTTGTAGGGGGCATTGTCAGAGGTCATACACCATGACAAGGAAAAATAAACCCATGCACACTCTGCCAGCCTTGCTGCATTCCATCTACTGTCAAAAAAAAACCTGCTGTGAGAAATGGGCGAGAGCCATTGCCAGGCAGCGAGAGGTCAGCGTCCCTCTCTGGGCAGCATCCAGCAGTCACGGACAGTAAGTGTCCAGTTATGCTGCTTCAGGTCCTGGGTGCCTGAGGCACCCTACTGAAATGTCCAGCAGCCTCCTGGAAAGCAGCAAGGAGAGGTAATAAGTGGACATCAAATCTTTCTTTTATTTCAAGACTGCTAAATGGACGGGGCAATTGTTTTGGAAGGCACAAAACCTCATTGTAAATGCAAAAGACATAGTATGTTTTTGGGCTCGCTGCAGCACAGAGGAGCCAAACACACACTGGACCATACAGCTGGCCCCATCGAGTCCCACCTTTTGTGTAGCTGTACCACAAGATGCTAACAACAAACACATGACACAGGGCGGAGCTGCTGGTTTAATAATAATGAGGGGCAAGGGGTAGGGGAACCATTTCCATGTATACCTTCCCAGGAGAACAATACAGCTGAGCAGAGCAAGGAAATCAGGCTATGTAATGAATTTTATTTCAGTATGGTTGAAATGAGAGATTTCACATTGGCAGCCTTAAAAAAAATCCAGAACATTAGCATTAAAGAAGAAAAGTTAATTAAGTCTTTTAAATGTACATTTATTTATATACATATATGTGTATAACTATAAAAAATAAGTTCCAGTCCAACTGTTAATACTTCTCCAGTACTACCCCACACAACAAAAAGGGCTGGAATTGTATGGTTTTGAGCTTTTTGCTTCTCCTTCAGAGAGGAGACACTCCATCAAGAGTTGTGGGTCCCTTCTAACTCAGGATATTCTATTCTCCACCCCTCTTTCCTTTAGCCCTCACAAACACCATCAGTGCCAGTTATCAGATCACCTCGCCACTATGGACTAGGAAGCCTGAATATGCCAGGCAGAAACTGCTGAAACTAAAATACATCTTGTAGAGCACAAGGTATGCTATAGGAGGACTAGAGTAAGAAGTACTCTTCAAAAGAATAGGGATCATGCCTTACACTGTAACCCCATACATAAGAACAAATTCATAAATATTTTACCAAGTTGCTTGCAAGCAACATTTAGCCTCAAGTTGAATGTATTTTAATTAAATGAAGACTCGCACCAGGAGGCTATTTCCAGAATTTTTAGCTTCTGATAACCTGCCAAGTATATCTGTGATTCTAAAGGGAAAAACAAAAAAAAAAACCAAACCACCTTGTCCTTGAGAAACTGGCCGGTAGCCAGCGAGTGATCTGTAAACAGCTTTGTGTCCACACAACTATTTTCAAATACTCGGGCAGTATTTTCAGACCTCAAACTATTTCTGCTTTGTCAGCAGGAGTTTGAGTCAGAAATTCAAGCCTGTACTAACAACCCTTTCTATACCAGAGTCAGTAACAACAACTCCCCAGTCTCAGTGATTACAGAACCATTGATTTGTTTATTTAGCAAAAGAAGGACCAAAATAAATGCCATTTCCTCTTTGTTGCTACCTGGGTAGTATGTTAAGTTGCATTCCCAAAACCTGTGGCCAACATGTTTATTATGTGAAAGGGCCAGACGACAGAAAAGCCATTATGCAACACATTCAGCTCATAGGTTAATCCACGGAAAAGAACTGGCATTAAGGAAATAGAGGCTGTGTGTTCTCCAATAACGACTTTTTACCAAGTACTCAAGAGCACACCAAATGCCTTGCAAAAACCAGTCAAAACACGTTCACCGCTCTTCAGTAACTCACTACAGGCTTTCACAGACCAAGTTATGGCAAACAAATAGGGAAAGAAATTCATTGGGAGAACTTGCAAGGCAAGGCTGCAGTACTGCTGCCACTGCAGCTGGTCCTTACCTGCCTTGCTGTGAACTCACAGTACAAATAAAACACAGATTAAGCAGAAGTTATTTTGATGCAAAAAGGCTTTGTTAGGTTTCTTTCTACAGGAAGAGTCAGCAGATCAATACCTGGCTCTAAGCCTTGTGTCCCCAGCAGAATTTTGGGGATTTTGGTCACTCATTAATCTACCTGACAGCAGGCCTGCTGGCAACAGACAGAGTACACCTGTCTTAAAGGGAGAAAAGGATCTCTGGACAGCAGGTAACAGGGCTCATTGAAAGAGCCTTGCACTAGGTTTGAAAGTGGAAAGGGATAAAACCAGAGTCACTAGAGATAAGTCTGGGAGAACCATGCCTGTGTTTGAGGGACAGTGTGCTACCAAGGTGCTTCAGGTCTGCTTTCTTAGTGAAACGCTGGAGATGGAGATTCATATGACAACAAAAATGGAACGGGTTACTGGTGTTTTGGAAACCACAGAGGTATCTGAGAATGGTCACACAAAAATCAGGGCTTTTTCCCATGAAAAGGTGGTGGAATCAACAGACCAGCTGAAGCACATCTACATCAATGCACACAGCAACAAACAGGAGGAACTGGAAGTTATCGCACAGCAGGAAAACCATGATATAGTTGCCATCACAGAAACATGGTGTGATAACTCATACAATCAGAGAGCTGCAATGGATGGCTATAAACTGTTCAGAAGAGACAAGCAAGGAAGGAGAGGTGGTAGGGTAGCCCTGTGTGTTAGGGAGTGTTTTGACTGCCTAGAGTCTAATGATGGTGATGACACGGCAGAGTGTTCATGGATAAGAATCAGAGGGAAGGCCTAGGCAGATATCCTGGTAGGAGTCTGTTATAGACCACCCAACCAGGATGAAGAGGCAGATGAAATATTCTACAAGCAGCTGGAAGCCATCTCATTATCACTGGCCCTTATTCTCATCAGGAACTTTAACTTACCAGACGTCTGCTGGAAATACAACACAGCAGAGAGGAAATAGTCCGGGTGGGTCTTGGAAAGTGTGGAAGATTGTAACTTCCTGATGCAGCTGGTCAAATGTGGACAGCTAGGGAAGCTGCCCTGTTAGGACTGCTTTCTGTGAACAGAGAAGGACTGGTGGGTGATGTGATGGTTGGAGGACTCTTGGGCAAAGCAATCATGAAATGGTAAAGAGTTTTCAGTTCTTAAACAAGTAAGGGGCAGGGCAGCACAATTGCCAGTTTGGCCTGTCTGGGAAACTGGCTGACAAAGTCCATTGCAAGGTAACCCTGAGGGGCAAAGGGGTCCAGAAAGGTTGGACATTCTACAAGAAGGAAATCTTAAAAGCACAGGAGCAGCCCACTCCATGTGATGAAAGAAAAGCTGGCAGGAAAAAAGGCCAAATAAAGCTAGATTAATAAAGAAAGCACTTTGGGTGGAACTTAGAGAAATAAAGTTTATGACCTTTGGAAGAAAGGACAGGAAAAACAGGAATGTGCCAAGAGAGCCAGTAGCACCCTGGCCTGTATCAGCAATTGAGTGGTTCACACCTCAAATCCTGTGCTCTGTTCTGGGCCCCTCACTACAAGAAGGACATTGAGGTGCTGGAGTGTACCCAGAGAAGGGAAAAAATGCTTGTGAAGGGTCTGGAGCACAGGTCCCTCATGGAGCACAGGTCCCATGAGGAGGGGCTGAGGGAGCTGGGGGTGTTTGGTCTGGGGAAAAAGGTTCAGGGGAGACCTTACTGCTCTCTACTACCACCTGAAAAGAGGCTGTAGCAAAGTGCAGGGCAGTCCCTTCTCCTGAGCAAACAAGCGATAGAAGCAAAGGAAATGGACTCAAATTGTGCCAAGAGAGGTTTAGATTGGGTATTAGGGATAATTTCATCACAGGAAGAGTCATTAGGCATTGGAACAGGATGCCCAGGGAAGTGGTGTAGGAGGTATTCAAAAGACAGGCAGATGTGGCATTTGGAGACCTAGTTTAATGGTGGACTTGAAAGTGCTTGGTTATTGGTTGGACTTGATCTTAAATGTTTTTTTCAACCTAAACAATTCTATGACTCTTATGGTTTTAGTCCTCAACACACACACACTTTCTATAGCGGTAGGATGTACACTGAAGAGTATTTTAGTATTTCTAGTAATAAAGGGACTTTGGGAAAAATAAAATTCTCTTTTCTCATGACACCACAACACACACAAAACTATTATTCAGCTCATGATGCAACATCAGCCATTCCTGCAAACCACAAGTCACTACTCTGGACCACAACTGCCATTGGATGTAATATAAAAATTGCTAGTACGAAAGGCCAAGCTTTTGGTTGTAAATCACTCAGTAAACTGAAACAAATAAGACAACTTACTATTGCCCCAGACTGCAAAAGAGGAGCAATGATCAAAATTCAGCTGAGGAGCATGACTCATATATTTTGTAGCTAGTTATAGCCAAGCAGTTTAGCCCAGCAGTTTAGCCCATGAAACCTGCGTAATACTGCACCACTTCTCAGGTAGCAAAGGGAAAGGAAGAATACTCCACCCTTATGGGCAACAAAGTTGTCCCTCTGGCCCAGCAAACATCTTGGCAGCCATACTCACATAAACAGGAGAGGCAGCAGGGACACGTCTTGCTGAGGGCCAGGGCACAACATAAAGGAAGCAGACAGTGGACCAGCCCTGCTGATGACTACAGCAAGCTGATCATCTCTGGGCCCATAACTTCATCTCCCCTAAATACAGAATTGGGAACCTATAAACAGTTCAGATGGAAAGTCCCAGCCCCCTGCAAACAAAAAAAAAAAAATATTTCTCCAGCAATCATTCAGCCCTGGCTCAGGAGTGCCCTACACACCCAAAGTTTCCATCCCTGGCTGGGTGGTTTCCAAAGAGGCACTCATGAAAGATCCCATGTATCTGCCAATACACTGGTGTCTCCACGAGCAGATGCAGCTGACTGTGAAGGATGCACCCAGACACATCTGGATTACAGCACAGCTGCATCCAGCACACTGCCTCCTGCTGCATGGCTCTTTGCAAAATAACCAGTCATCTCAGCTACTGCAGCTCAGAGACTAGGGGAACAGCCTGGAAACCTCCAAGAAGTTTTTGATCAGAAGTCACAAGTGAAAATACTGCTTAATCCCACTCAGAATTTAAACCTTAAAAAATTTTAATCCTTAAAACACAGATATAAATAATGCCAAAGCTGTAGCCAAACTTAATCTTTTACCATTCATTCCACCATTTTCAGCCTTACAAAAAGGATTGAAGAGGGGGGACTGGAAATAAATAATTTTTTTAAGGAGTAGAAACCTTCCACTTGTATTAAGGTTTCTGCTCAGTCAACTTTCCTAGGACAACCTACCTACAAAGTTTGAGCAATACTGACTGAAACGCTACCCACCATTTAAACAAATCACCACTTGATTCTGGAAACAGTTGTGTTAATCACAATCAGGTACTTTGACCCAACACTGCAGCCATGACCCAATTACACTATGTGGTATGGTGGTACAGAACAGCAGTTCCTAGAATTAAGCAATGTTCAAATTAAGTGCCATGCACTGAAAACAAAATTAAATTAGCTGTGATGCTGCCCTACTACTCCCTTCTCCCATCAGGGAAAGAAAACAAAGTCCTTACCCCCGGTCTGAATGTTGTATCACCAGCAGGACTAGATTTCCAAGATGCTGGGGAGGGGTCTACACACCCCAGATGTGCCTGTCCCAAATTACACCACTATGAGAACAGCTAAAACAAAGTAATTATTTTTACGATTGTAATAAAACTGGATTAACAAAAGTTCCAATGCTTTTAAAGTTCACCTTATAAATTTACAGCAACTTGTCTAATTACCGAAAGAGCATTACAATTTATTATAGTCATGTGCCTGCACTGAAAACATGAAGTTGGAATGCTGGAATAGATTGCTCAATTATACAGTGCACAGATATTGCAACTGCTGTCAAAGTAGAATTCAGAACAAGTCCAAGTGCTTGTTTTGCAAAACACAAGCACAAGCAATAGTTAACACTTAAAGCAATTTCACTGAACCATGGATCACCAGGCAAAGCACATGCAAGACAAAATTTAGCCAAAAGTGCTGTCAGTTATGGACACACACGTGGACAGATGCGTATTTATGCCAAGTGTGGGGCAGCCCCATCACACACACAGACCAAGGGCTGACTATGGTACCATGCTCTAAACCTGGGCACCAATGACCATTTCACCATCCACATCACCCACTCTGAGCTAGAAGTCAAAATCCCACCCACCAGCCCAGTAGGTGAGGTTTCTTCACACAGGGAAACTACCGACACTGAGGAACTACAAGCACAAAGGAAAGGAGCGTTGGACGCAGCCAGCAAAGTGCAGCCCTGGGAGACCCGTCCTCTGGCAAAGTTGTTAAACTCTGACTGGAATGCTGCTCCACATCACTCAAGGTGAAAAACACACAAAGAGTCATACATGTACATGCCAAAACACATTTACCACCATCACTCACCTCTGCCTGACTTTGTCCGGGACAGGGAGGCAGGCTCCCACAACCAGCTCTTTTCAAGGGAAAGCCAGGGGGGCTTTATCACCCTCACAAGGGCACCTATGGGGCATCCATTGCAGCTTCACACAATCAGAAGGAGGGCAGTCAGGTCCCCATACAGGGACACAGGTCTGTCCCAAAGATCTTATTCTACCTAGATCAGGGCCTGAAGGGCTGTGGTTTTTTTTGGGTTTTTTTTTTTTTTAAGGAATCTTGTGCCTTTTCTCATCATCTAACTACAGCACATCCCAAACTGAGATGCCTGGAAAGAAAATAAACAAAACAAAGCTCAAAGCTGCCAGTGAATTTCCATCTGAAACATTAAGAAAATCCCCAAAGCTTAACTGGATGTTACTCTGGGCTTGAGTTCAAATAAACATGAGAATTCAAATCTGGAAGCATTTAAGATGCCCATATGGCAGAAAGAAGGGAAGGAGCTTGTACCTTCCATCAGCAGAAAGGTAGGAGGACTTCCTTTTCTGATTTTTGCCACAAATCCTAAGTGCAACCAAGAAAGAGGCAAAGGTAAGAGATCAGAGATAGAATCATCCAAGATCCAAAGAATTAAAACTGATGACCTGTAAGATCCAAATATCTGGAAGAAGCATAGAGCAAAGATTCCTCAGTGTGAAACCAAATGGTTGGGACAAAGAAAGTAAACAGATAGAAATTACTGGCAAACATCAGCAGTCCATTTAAGAAAAAAATTAGCAAGTTCTTGGATTTACTTTAATGTATTTTGATGACTTTGCTTTTTATTTTCATTTTTACTATTCCTTCAGTAGCTTACAAACTATCTTCTACGCACACTTAAAAATTATAATGCTCAGTTTCCATTTAGCCTATTGATTAGTTCAAGAATTTCAGGAGACACTATTCTAGAGCAAAAGGAAAAAATAGAAGAAACACAACACTTCTCCACTATGTGAATAAGTCTGTAGCTAGGAGAGGTTTAATCTACCCGATTATACTGTTTGCCACCTGCATTTATAGCTAGCACTGAAATCAGTGGGTGAAATTCAGCAAGAGGTGGCAAACAAGAAAAGTGAAGTCTAGTTGACTGCTGCATTAAAGTCTTCAAGAACCAACCTTAGCTACAGTATAAGCAATTGAAATTAACAGAAAAACCAACTAGTGTGAATTTGAAATCGATCACTCCAGCTTTCCAGTGTTCATTTTCATGTTCGTTGTAGGCAGAAATTCATTTGTTTTACTTATATGATTCCTGTGAATGTGTCACACACTCAGCAAAAAGTACACCCTTACTGATGACAAATTTTAGCTCTCAGGATAGAAATCATTCAATGCATAGGTAAGCCTATGCCAATACCTTCCAAGCAAACAAACCAGAGATACATGATATGCTTAAATGAAGTCTGATTCTTTCAAGGAAATTCACTTTAAAACGTAGTCTTTGGACTACATTTTCTCCAGGCTGCCCTGTGGAAGAGACCTGAGAGAAAGAGTGGGTCAAGAACAGCAGAGAGGACAGATTAGCCCCAGGGAGGAGCCAAGATGGAGGTCTGCAAGTCTGGACTGGCACAGCTATCCTGGGGAGCCGTGCCATACTACAGCTTTGGCAGAGTTCTGGGAGATAGGAGGTAACAACTATAAACAAACGAGAGATTGTACTTTTACTGCTGGATAGGTCAATGGCAAGGGAGCTGAATTTATGGCATGTAGGTGCAAGTACAGCCTTATCTTCCATCTCTTCCTCCACATCAGATCCTCAGTACTCCCAGCCATAAGGACTCCATCTCAGAAAACAGAATCTCAAGAGAGAGCACCTAATAAATTAAAGTATTGTCAGGATTTCATTTCCCCCAGCTAGAATCACCTTGTGAATGATGAGCAAAGCCTTCCTTTCTTCAATCAAGATTACCTGATACTGGATCCCATGTGACACTCACTCCTAGCTGAGCAATCTAAAAATCACACCAGCAAGGGGAGGGTGGCAACACCCAGTGGAGCTCCTTTCCTAACATTTCTGCTCACTTTGAACATCCAAATTCAGACAGAAATCTTTGTCATAGATATACCATGACAAAGGAGGTGTCACCCCCTCCAAAAAGCTAGAAGAAACAGTCAAAGAAAAAGCAAGGAGGGAGGAAGGAAAAGAGGACTGCTTCCAGCACCATTAATCCTCACAAAAGGTCCCTGCGTAGTCACTACTAGGAAGCCAACACATGACAGCAGGCCATTACATCAGACAAGTCCAGGAAACAAGTGTGCACACAAGAGATTATAAGGATGAGCAAAGGCCAGCATTTAGTAATCCCATCCACCATCACAACCTGCCTATGTGCGTTTTGCACAGGGGAGTCTCCCTTTAGAGCGCCAAATTTCATTCCTAATGGGAAAAAAAAAAATCGCCTCCAGAGTGTTGGTGACTTATTGCCAGAGTAAGATTAAGAAAATTTGGTCCCTCAAAGCTAGATTTAAAGAAGGCTTATCCATTTAATGATGCCATTAATGAGAGTTAACGATGATTCTCTCCACCACAGCTAGACACAGACACTTCCAGGACCGGATTCTACTTGTCCTTCCCACCACTTTGGCTGTGATGGAAGGTCTTCATGAAAATACAGGTACCTCAAATTCAGTGGGGCAAAAAATAATGCCTGATGTTCAAAGACGGGAAGAAACAAATCTCTGTGTTGTTTGTCTGCTGCAATATCCCAGACTTGCTTCTCAAGTCTACAAAACTGAGATACTTAAGGCCTATGAAAAAGTACTAGTAACAAAAGTTTTAAATCTTAAATACCAAATATCCATTAAATGTTTTTGCAACACTCTATAGCAGACCATAAGTTCTCTGTCAAATTACTTCTGAAACCAAGAGCTGTACCACAGGACCTCTGCACATATAAAATTACCTCGGAGAAACTTCTATACTCATTTAGGTCTTATCATTGCTACCATTTTTCATGCAGCTCATGCATGTAGTGACAGTTTGACCCAAATAGCATCTGCATTTCTACCCTTGTGACCACTCTTCTAAATCTTCTCAGTTTGCACATTTCTTTCTACTCTTTTCAAGCCTTATCCTGCCAGATCTGCTACCATAAAAAATAAATTTCTTGTACCATCTTTCACTTCCTCAGATGTGAAGCATCCAGCAAATAAAGAGCACACATTTGCATCTTGCCTTTGCACTGAAAGAGAAAAACATGCCAACCAACACTTTTTCCTGTTAAACCCAGCAGGTAGCTCAAAGATGGCTTGCAAGAGAACACAGAAACATCAGAAAGGTCCCCCCAAGAACAATGGGCTTGGGGTTGGAAGACAACATGGAGATGTGCACATTGCCGGGATCCAATAGAGAGTCAGTTCCCAGGATAAACTCCAGACCTTGATCCTCCCACCCTACCTCCCCATCTCATTTTCCAGCTTTGCCATGAAAACTAGCAAAAACTTCAAAACCCAAATTCAGAAGGGGATTACTGTCTTCAGAGAGACACATGAACACACACATAAATCTGGGGTGTCTGTCACTGCAAGAGATGGGAGATGGGAGAATGCATGTCAAGAAGAGAGGTCTGGAAGGAGATTCCACTTCAGCTGTAGATTTCCTGTGCAATTTTGAAAAAGCAACTCAAATTCTTGTTTTGTTTTGGTTTTCTTTTAATCCATAAAAACACTAACTCCATAGTTGTGTTGTCAGATGTAATTCATTAATATTTAGTAAAAAAAGTGCTTTGATGTTCCTGAGAAACCTGCTACAGATAGATCACATATTAAAGAACAGCTATTACTAATACCTTACAATAGTATTTACAATTTCTTTGTACTGAGTGCCCATTTGAGACCAGGAAACAGCAGCGGACACATCCATCAGAAGCATCAGGCACACTCAGTGCCATGCCAGATCCGGAGGAGAGCAGATGACACCACAGAAGCAAAGAGACAAAATCATGGGTGCTGAGGGAAAACCAAGGAAGCTGAGTCAACTTCCTCTTCCTCCAGCAAGAGGCTGAGACCAGTCTGCCAAGCATCCAGCAGTTCAATTTCTGTAGCCTAAATGTGGGCGACTTCTGCCTTGTGGGACATCCCAGGGCAAGCAGAAAAGAACTTAAGTCCTGTTAGAGCTCTCTGTCCTTTTGGAGCAGATGGTGGGGGCCAGGCAGGACAGGATGCTCCAGTACATCTCCCCTTGCTGGACAGAAGCAAAGGGGAGAGAGAGGGTAGATGGGAAGAGAGTAGGACGTGGGTCACATCCCACTGCCCCTGAGGTACAATGGCATCACCAGCAGTACCCCTGGTACAACAGCTCAAAGGCAGCATCCCAGCTGGATGCACCTTGGTTTTGAAGGCAACTGGGCTGTGGTGGCCCCTTGAAAGTGGAATCAATCCCTCTGACTTTGAGGAAATGCCTCAACATGGCTGGAACAAAGAACCCATGGAAGGCATGGCTTCCCAGCCTCCATAAAAAGGCATGCTGCAAACAAGGCTGCAGTTTGGCAGACAGGATGAAGAGGAGGGCCTATTTGCCTATTCAAAAAGGCACTACTGATTACTACTACTTCACATCAGATGAGATCCTGTCACCTTTTAAATTTTCACTCTTGATCCCATATATTAAAAAAAAAACAAATATTAAAAACAAACAAACAAATCACACACCTCCTATTCCTGAAAACATGGTATAGTCTTTCAAAGAGTATATGTATTCTGACTTTGAGCTTCTGAGTATTAATGTTTTCCACATTAAATACGGAAAGGAAGAAAGGGGTTACAGGAAAAATTATTCTTAATTCTTGCACTTCTCTTCAGCACAGCAAAAGGGAATGAGCAGGTTAAGACAGTCTCCAAAAAAAAGTAGCTTTTTTAGTAATGGAATGTCTATCAAACAAATATTAACAGCATCATGTGGATGTCTTCAAGAGGCTGTAAATCCAAGATTTGCTGATGTAGAGGAAAATCAGATCTTTATCTGTATGCCTGAAAGCAAAGCAAAATGAAATAAATTTCTGAATTCTCTCTCTGCAGGGACATTTTGTCCTTCAAGACAAAACTCCACTGCTTCAGCACTGTCACTTCTACACCTTGCCTGGCTCGAAGCTGAAGCTGCTGGTGTACTTTCAGATCTAAGGTGTTCTTGTTTCTAAAATTAAAAGTCACTAGATCCTCCAAAGGCTCTGTATTTCAGGGGTGGTGAGAAAAGGCTGTCTTTAATGCAGGCCAACTCCTCCCACACTTTGCAACTGATGGCTCACTCTATGCCAAATAATTTTAAAATTCTGCAAATCCACGAAAGAAGTTTCCAGAAATGAGGAGCATCCTGGGGTTGTGCAGCACCCTCCACCTGCAAGGACCCTCTTCTGTACCCCAAAATCCACCTGCAGGTGTGCTGCAGGTTTACATCCTGCTCTCAAATGACAATTACTGCAGACCAAGCTGGGACCCCTGAGGAACTGCAGAGGCAAAAGATCCTCAGCTCCCCAGGTCATGATTCATTCAATGCTGTGATGGAGGACCACCAAGAACTTAGATGTATAGCCCACTCCTCCCATGACACTTCAGTGGGCACACAGTCTCATCCTCCTTCCTTGCTCAGCTGCAAAAGTTACAGCTATTTAAAGAAACTGGACCACGCATCCAACAGGAAGGACTTGTCACCCTCCTCCCCTAGGAGCAGCAGACATCATTAACCAGGTCCTAAGATCACCCTCTGCCTGGTGCTTTTGTGTGTCTCTGAATCATTAGAATATTACTAAGGTATGTTAGCAGGGCAGTTTATAAGATTACATATAATGAGCACTGTTTAGAGGAAAGACATGAATTTCACAGAACAGTAAGAAAAGAGCAACAGTCCAATTATCTTCTCCCTATGCCAAGTTTCACATAAAGCCCACTGTGAGGCCCACACTATAGCACAGTAGGGAACAACACAGTAGGCTAAAATTGTGTTATTCTTCTCTTTGTTGAGAAAGCAGGACTAACAATTTGGACTGGAAGGCATTTAACTATCTATTTGATTAGTCATTCAACAGCATGACAGAGGTCACCAAAGCACCACTCAGCACAAATGCATATCTGACCTCACATCACATGCAAATGTGAAGTGCAATTCCTCCCTGAGCCCCTGATCTGTCTCCTTCCAGTGCTGGGTTTCATACCAACAATCTGCTTTATTCCATTTCTCTTAAGCTATCAGATTTCCTGCATTTTAAAAGAAGACCAAGCTTACAGCAAGAAGTGGTGGAGGATGTGGAAGTTACATGTGCAGTATTTATAAGTAACTATTTTATACTCCCAATGTTACCTGTTTTATATTACTGTGCCCAAACACCAACAGTTAAAAAGCATGGCAAGGGGGGAAATCATGGCAAAAATTAAGCTACCACAGGGAAAAAAAAAAAAAAAAAAAAAAAAGACAAAGCGCCTTTTTTATTGAGTAGAACAACCAATTACCTTCAGGTTTACACAGTTCACTCCTTCCTAGGTGAACCAAAGATCAAAGAGGATTTTAAACCTCAGAAAAATGCTAGAAAAAGGAGCAGAGGTTGAGCAAGAGCCTGCCCTGGGTCTGTGGATAGAACAGACAGACTCCCACATCTGCAGCTACAGCTGCAGCAAGCTATAAATTAAATTAATCCATCTAGGCAGAAGCACAGATGGGAGAAACTTCATAGTGGGTATCTATAGCATGAGTAAATACACCCCTGCACGCAGATGTTCTGCAGGTTATTTTTCAAGGTACAAGATGTCCATAAGAACAAATGAACAAGGCTGGATTTGCCAGGCAGTTTTTCTGCATCACTGAAAATATACATGATGTCATCAGCTCCCAAGGAGAAAGAGTTGAAGAAACCACTCAGGGACAGTGTGAGGCAGACATGCCTGACATGGTGACAGCAGGAAGCTTGCAGCTCACACAACTTCCCCACTGGCCACGTCCTGAGGATCCAACCCAGCATGTACCACAGGAAGCCAAGGAAGCCCTTCCCTATAGAATTGCACTCCAGGCAGATTAGAGGAGTTTGGGGCATCCCCAGAGCTCCAAGAGGCACAAACTGATGTGCAGCCAATGGGAACTCGACATGAATTCTTCAATTAGGAGCACAAGGGAACCAGAGAGCTAAGTCTGCAAAGGAAGGGAAAAGATAAGGCTGAAGCCTTCTCCACCAGTTACTGACATGGTCTGGGTACCGGGGGAAGCTCACACAGAACAGTAATTAAAGTTAGAACAACAGGCTGTTGGGACTGAATGGATTTACACAGGCTCAGTGTGAGAGTGCAGCTCAGCATCAATTTATTTCTATTTACACTGCAGTACCGCTCAGAGGCCTCAAATCATGACCAAATCAGCATTATGTTAGACACCGTCCAGCCACCCACACAAGCAAACCGCTTAGTCCAAAGGGCTTAGGGCCTGGTGCCCTTGCTCAGGAAAGCACGTGCACTTAAGTTATCCCAGACAGCAAATACTCCAAGAGTGTAATCCTGTCCCAGTTAGGGCAGAAATGCCCGTCTGGAAAATGCCTGGCCTGAACAAGCATTGCTTCAAATTCAGATCTTTCCTCTGGCTGCCTTATGTCCAACATTATTCAAGTCCTGCAAGTTCCCAGCCATTTGGTAACTCAGAAGGAAAATCCTTAGGATGCTCAGGATTAGTAGAATGTTCTCTAAAGTGATCAAAATGCAGATGTAGTATTCAAAAGGAAACCATGCAGATTAGAAAAGCATTAAAATTCATTAAAAAACCCACATACACCCCAAAAAATACACCAAACACAAAAAAGATCACTTCTTGAAGCTTGCTCTTCCTGTTGCAAGGAGGTATTCCATGATCAAATTTTTACAATGTTTATCAAATACACTGTGTCTCCCCATAAAAGTGATTTTTTTTTAGAACTGCCACAGCTCTAACCTTTTGGGTTTGTGATACTATTTACACTCCTTCTTTTAAGAAAATATTGTGAAGTTCTGATGGAGACAGTTTCTCAGGGCCCCCTCCACTAAAGGACTGCTTTATCAATACAAAACTATTTCCATATCTCAAGTTATCAAGTTTTCCCTAATGATGATTTCTCCTCTAGTTTAGAATGTTTGCTATAACCCACTATAAAAGAAAGGATAGAATTCATTCAGATGGAGGGAACTAATTCCTACCACTCTCCTGATTTCCAAGGCCAGAACAAAACCACAAACACCCAAATCAACCTCTAGAGAGAACGAGCCAAATGCAAACTGTCAGCCAAAACAGAAAAGAAAAAAAAAGAAAAAA
>WEIU01012882.1:322082-372037 GCA_013389925.1 Aegithalos caudatus | reverse complement strand
AAAAAAAAAAAAAAAAAAAAAAAAAAAAAAAAAAAAAAAAGAGGGTCTCCAATCTGAGGATAACAGAAACTGTTTTTTTACATGTTGAATTATAACTTTCACTAGAACCCAAAGTTATAGTATTTTCTTATTATTTGTATATATACCTAAATCAAATCAATAATTAAGCTTTAGGCTTACAGGAGTTACTTTGTTATAGTATTCTGCTTGGCAGAGTATTTTACAGCAAGTTTACATAGCAGTTTACATAGCAGTTCATCCATAACCATGATTTACTTCACTTTCATTAGCTTAAAGACTAAAATCAGAAGACATTTTATTCTTCTAATTTAATATTTATAAATTAAGGAAGTAGGTTCATGAGTACTGGGTTGCTAAAAGCCACTTTCATGCCAAAAAGTTCAACAGCAAAAACTTACTGCTGCCAAGGACATCACTTTCAGCATTGCTTCACAATTAACTACCATTGTGCTGTGTGACTGGAACTGTGATGAACCTTGTCAGGAGGAGAAAAATACCTACCTTTCCCCTTTTCAGGTAGGTATTCAGTGAGGTGGCAAGGAACTGAGAAGTAATTTGGAAAGGCTAAGACAGGCTACTAGTCCCACGACTTTATCTGCTGTTACCAAAAGTATCGACTTCAAAGATGGGATGGATGGATAGATGGATGGATGTCCAGCTACTTGGAACATAGTGAGGAGGAAGAAAATGCATTAACAACAAGAACAAGCAGATCAGTCCACAGGCTGCTAATAAAGATCAGGAGCTCAACAGCAGAGTGGAGTTTTTTCCCAGCTCTTGTCCCTTTCTTGAAGAACAGCAATTAGCACCTGACCTTTCTGCTCTGCTCATGCGGAGACAACACCTTGTGCTAGCTCTCAACCAGGGGACAAAAAAACACAAACAGATAAGTAAATAAAATAAAATGTTATCTCAGCTGTAGACAATTTTATTACTACTCTACTCCCCACAATTTTACTAAAAATACTGTCATTTAAAGAAATCCATTTATTCTGTCCTCAGCTACAAAAAAATAAATTTTGGTTTTTTAAGGACAACATAACTGTAACTTAAGCCTTTTCAAAACATGCCTCCATGAAAGCAGGCTCTCTCACACCAGCCTGATGAATGCAGGACTATTCAGGACGTTCTTTCAGCTAAAGCCAGGGAAACAGCAAGGTTGGTGGTGTTTATGGGTAGAGCAAGTCACCCTTTTTTGAAGCAGGAGGAAACTAAAAGGCAAAAGGTGTAGTTTGCCAGAAGTTACTTTTCTTAAAGTACATGATTGCTTGTATTCATGGGTAACTCGGTCACTTTCAGTAATTCTCATATTTGGAAAAAATAATATTGATCCCAAAAGACGAAAGCAAGAGTGGTGCAAATATTCTTTTGAAAAGATTTACCACCTTCCCCACCAAAACAAAGTGGGTGTTTAAGAGAAGGTTGTTCTGTTTTGAGCTTCAGTCAAACTGCAAGGAGTTAGTTCCTGTCCTTGGGCTGGAGATAAGGAGGCAAAGCAGGGAAGCTGCTATGTGCAAGATGGAACAGGCAGAAAGTGGGCAAAAGCCAAGGGTAAGAAAATATCTGAGAACATAAGCAGAAAGCAGGGTGTCGAAGCAGCGGGGACAGGAAGCTCACATATGTGCAACAACTCCTGAGTCCCTCACCATCAAATGAAACCCATCTATCCTGAGCAGACCGCACTGCTACGAGTCACAGCTCAGACCCACATTTCGCCCCATCTCCAGGGTACCAGCAGTTCACGCCTCACTCAGACCAGACCTGAACAGATGTCTGTGGGTGTGACTTGGGGATTCAGCTAAAACCCAGCTAAGGGTGAGCTACTGCCACCAGGAGCAGGCCTGAGAGCTCCCCTCCCAGCACCTCCATCACTCTGGCCTCAGGCACAGCGGCCTGAGGCCAGAGCCAGACTCCAATCGCTTCTTTGTCAAGAAGAGGGGGAAGAAAAGAAAAACAAACACCCACAGCTCAGAGACAAAACCAGTGCTGCTGAGCTAGGAGGCTGAGCACCTGCAGACAGCAAACAAGTAGACAGGGCCGAAGATTCCTGACAAGGAGGAGCAGACACAGTGAAGGTTGCAGCACTCCTACCAAAACCAGCATGTCTCTTGAGGATAAGACAAACTCCAGATGATTTTCATATATCAGCTGGAAATCCAAGGGTAATGCTGCTACAAACTACAGGGTCCTGCTGATCGATGATGGTTATCTGCAGAAAGAGATTGCCAGAGGATGCAGTATCATGAGACCAGAGGCTACATAAATTAGCGATCAGGAACAGCATAACAGACCAAAGCTTTCCGGTCTTGGGGAACACGACTGGATGATCTCCTGAGATTCTTTTACACGAACGGATTGTTTATCTGTACATGCAGACATGTACACACACACACATTTATATGCAAACACATACACGTAAATTTTCAATTCCAGGGCATATGTAATTTCCTTAATACCGTTTCCAGCTTGCCTGGATTTTGGCTGGGAGAAGAATGGAAGTCCAAAACCCCTTCAAATGACCTACACTATAAAAAAGTCCCAGTAACAAAAGACGTTGCCCCGTATCCCATATCCAAAGACTGCAGTCAACACCTTTGGTCCCTTACATAAGGTTTAGAGTCCTTCGTTCAGTAAGAAAAGAACAGGCTTCCCCCTCAAATCAGAGGAAATCTTCCTAAGGTTAATCTGCTGGTTGTTAAGTAACTTAGGCCAGACACCGAAAGGAGACCGATCACATGCAGGAGATTAGCACACTGCAGACATGAACACAATGGCCTGGGCAAAGGCGCCCAGGGAGACGTGTGTGCAAACCTCTGCTCACACACTGTCATGCCCAACATGCTCTCAATGGGGCACTCAGCAGAGCCAAGTGGAGGTGAAGGGGGCAATGAATCCTGTTTTGCTTCCTGCCTTCTTCGGAAAACATGTCCACATGGTCCTCCCTCTCCCCCCCACAACCCCCCCACTTCCCAGTGGCTTGGGCAGGCCCAGGCTGGCGGAGGGGATCTGAGCTATGAACTTTCCTGAGGAAATGCCACCGAGATGGTATCATCAGATCCTTTTGAGAATAGAGAATAGATAAGACCAAGCTCTGGGAGATAATCACCCATTTGTTCTAAGAACATATTTTCTTTTGCAATAGCCAGACTTGTGCTCTGCTGGAAATTTTTTTCCCTCAGAAAGGTTAGCCTACTATTATAAAAACAATTATGGAAAGTGCCTACTGACAGTCCAGGGTGACACAGATGAATACAGATTATTGTCCCCACTAACATCCAATGCTAGTGAATCAACCTCGGTTCTTCCCTCTGCTCCTTCCTTCTGTCTCTTCTCCATCGACCTGTACCACGTCCTGTCTCATCTCCAAAGCCTCCTTGTCCCTAAAGGGAGGCAGGGCAGTTATCGATGGCACAGAAGACCAGCAGGCTGGAGCAGGGCAGGGCTCAGATGTGGCTGTGGCCAACCCAGGCTGCCACACAGGTCAGCTCAGCTGAGTGTCCCTGACTGCTGCAGCTCTCCATCATTTCAAAGTGAGTTTTTTCAGACAGTTCTGACACCATTTGGCTCCCACCACAATGCTGGCAGAAGCGTGTTGTAATTTTGCTCAGCTGTAAGAATTTTAAACCATGCTTAAGCCTGCCTGCTAACCACACTTAAAAGATCTACCAAAGTGCAGCCAAAAATGACTGAAGCCCTCCAGCCGACCAAAGGGCACCCGGATAAGTAAGTAAATAAGCAAGCATGCAGTCACAGACAATGAGAGGCTATCTGAAATACTTCAAAACCAAATAGCAGCATTAGACATTTCAATAGGATTTGTAAGTCAGCACACAGGAGTACCATGTTTACAGGGATGAAAATTCAAGCATTGATCCACTTCTTAAGGCAAGCACAGGGACTTCTCACAGGAAGATTAGTAAGGAAAAGATGGAAAAACCTGATTAGTAACAAGACCTGACACTTGCTCAAGTCAGGAGGAGAAGTCTGCTATCTTCCAGAGCAGTGACTGGAAGAGCAATGGGAGATGTGTTGATACCACAGGATCATCAGCAACCTCACCGGCAGTGATGCCAGCTCAACACAGAACACAAGGGCCAAGGGACTACCAGGTTGGCACCCAGACACAAACTCTGTGTGCCTGCTTTGAGCTGACCACCCCCCTGGGCTTCTGCTGCGCTTCAGGGCACCCCAAAATCTCCACCAGCTTCATCCGCAAGGGCCTGGATTGAAGAGCCTTCTCCACAGCAGGAGGGAACAAGTCATGTTCCCCAGCAAGAGCATAGCAGGAAGGGAGGTAAACCAAAAGAACCTCCTGCTGCCTGCCCAGGCAGTTCCCAAAACCTCACGGCCTCTGAAATGGTATCACACTAGCAATGGCATTTTTTCAGCATCAGCAGTAAGAAAGATTAAATGGTAACACTCAGTGTTACTTCAAAGGTAATTTTTTAAAAAAAAAAAAAAAGTAGTCAGTGATTTTCAGATGATGTTCCAAAAAGACAAGTTTCTTTAAGCCTTCCCAAAAACTGAAGGCATGTGAATAGTCACACTTGTCACATCTAAGAGTTAGAGCTGCAGACCCCACACTCCCTGGGAATTAATTTAGAAACTACAGGAGAGATTCAAAGACTTCTTGTGCAAGCCACATACACAAAATACAAACCATTCCTTCAGCCTGTGTCCTCAACACCCCTCCAAACCCAGGTATTTTTTTATTATCTGGCATAGATGCGCTCTAACAACATGAGGGCAGCAAACAAAAGGGCACGTTTAATGTAATTTACCCATAATGGAAGCTAAGGCTTCCCTAATGCTTGGGGCAGCCAGAGTAAGAGAAGCCACAGGTTACTCCTATCCCTTCGGGTTCAGCCCCAAACAGAGCCCCTCTCCAGGGCTTCTCTGGATACAGGTAAAATGCCAACAGATCCATGGTGCTGCATCACAAGGGCAATAGATGGAGGGTGGGGGTAAGAAATGATCACTAGGAGCTACTTCAAGCCTCCCACAGAGAGTCATGAACCATACAGTAACACTTCCAGTAACAACTATAGGTCACCAAGGGGCAATGACATGTAATATTATACTTGTAACAGCTAGCAATGTCAATGCTAATGAATAGATAATTTTCTCTTCTGATACCACCCTTATAAAATATCCAGGGTCAACAGCCTCTTTTTTTTTCCCAAACAAACTTTCCCATAAGAGCCAAGAGTGCTGAAAACCTAAGTTGCAAGAAGTTCTGACTAAACTTTAGTATTAAAAGCTGTGAAAAGAGCCTGTTATCTTTGTGGCAGACCTAACCTGTTGTGAGAATCACAAGTGCTGCAAGCTCAGGACCTCCCTGAAGCCCAGCCACCCAGAGAAAATGGATGTGCTGAAGAAAACAACAACAATACTCCATGATGGAGCAGAGCTGTCAGTCACACTTATACCTGAAATAGTGCTGCATTTTAAAGGTCTGGAAAACTTGCAGGCCAGTGGCTGAATCTTGTGTTTGAATAAAAAATCAGTAGCTAGGAGCTTTACATAATATCTGGTTAAGTATACAACACAGGAAAGGCTAATCACTGACAGCTACTCACTTCTCCCTTAAAACAAAGAAAATGTTGTGTTCTGAACTCCCAAATAAAGAATTTAAACCAAAAAACAAAACCCGAAAGCCCATGCATAACCTAAAGAATGTATTTTCACAGCTTCTTGAAGTTGCTGTAAGCTTTGCAGATCACCAGCCTGAGACCACTGATGGCAAGAATTTGCCTTCCCTTCACATTTGTGTTGTTCCTGACATCCAAGAGTTCAAAAGCTTCAGGTAACTCAGACTCCCACCCCCACATTTCTTTCCTGATGCCCTCACAAAACAAAGGGAAGGGAAAAAAAANTAACCACAAAAAAAAAAAAAAAGAGAAAAAAAAAAAAAAAAAAAAAAAAAAAAAAAAAAAAAAAAAAAAAAGACCAGAACTAAACAACTGAGGAGTTGTATTTCACGCCCTTTTCCTTTCATCAGATAAATGTAGGTCAAAAATGTGCAATGGTCCAGCTCTCTCCATAAAGATAAATGATGAAGCTCAGGGAATTAATACCTGCTGCACTTCTGAAATGGCCATGCAACTTTAAATCCCTTAACACACTTCTGGTAAGTTTGAAATGTTGAAGGGAGTTCAGGGTTGAATAGGCCTAGCCATCTCATTTCAAACATTTGGCAACTGAGACTTAAAACTGAGCCCAAAAAACAGAAGTAGCAGGAAAAGGTAAAAATACAGGGGCAGCAGTCAAGCCTCAGATCCCAAGGGTGACTTTTCCCCCCTTTTCCCTACAACCAGTACAAGGTGGTCAGAAAAACGACCAATAAAATGAGAAGCCAGCTGAGAGGATTTGTAACATGAAACCACCAGGCACAATACTGAAAAGGGAGGGAAGGAAAAAAAAAATTTAAAAATCCCCAAAACTGTGCAGCCCCTGCCAGAGAGGTCATTAAAGACAGATGGCTCATTTGAAGGGTTGGTAGGAGCATGCTCTTCAAACCCACGCAGCAGCACCCATCACATACATATCTGCTGCAGAGGAAGATGCCCACAGACAAAAAAGAGGGGCTGTGACCAGGACAGACGTGCAGCACCTTGCCAGGACAGAACACCCAGCTCCCACAGTCCTCCCACCCACGGCTGCTGCCACAGCGAGTACGTCTGGACCTGGGGAGATGGACGAGAAGGGGAACAACGGTGCAGCCACAAATGACTTTTGCATTTAGGTTTCCTGGACGGGTATCAGCAATCTGTCATAAAAGGAAAGAAAAGCCCTCACCGAAGCATCAGCTACACTCATTAGAATCCTAAAGACGCCTGGAGAGCTGCCCTTTCTACAGCATTAGAAAGTCATTGGCAAGTTCGTCTTAACCGGGATGGAGATTTCCCTCTGCACTCCTCCCTTTCCTCGCTCACCCTGAATTTAACTACAGCACGGAAAACTGGATCATGTTTAACAAAACAAACAAACAAACAAACAAACAAAAAAAAATCCGCGGGCCTGCAGCGGGATGGGAGGGTGAAGATGGCAGGGAGGGGGGGGCTGCAGAGATAAGTCAGCGCTTTGCTGTGCACATGTCTTGTCGCTATTTATCCTTGGCTGCCATCACGTGAGCCTGCACACGGAACAAAGGCCCTTTGCTCAACCAGCCACAAGGAGCCCTTTAAGCACTCCAGCACAGCCCAAGACTATCCTTCCAATTAGCCTTTAACTGTGCCACTAAAATAAATAAAGGCAACCCTTTTATGCAACAATGTTACCTCTTCACCACCGAAAGTGGCATTGCTGGGGCACATACATCCCCCACCCACAGGGAGAGAAAATGCCTAAATTTAGGCATGTTTTCTGCCCCCCCTTGTACCCATCAACAGATCAAGCTCTCATTAATGGTGTTCGTTTATCTTGCTAATTTAAAGGATGAAATCACTCCCGCACAGTACCTGGAAGAGGAACAGTTATTTTAGACCCCCATTTCAGAGGAAGTAGTATGAAACAACTTATCCTCTTTATTTCCAACCCAAATTAGAAGCAATGCAGTCAGAAGCAAATGCAACTTCCGCCCAGAATTCGGACCTGACAGAGACACCCAGGGGATTTGTGCCCAAGGATCAGTTCAAGGTTTGACTCCTTCTGGCTCAGAAGGCAGCGACCTGAGTGTGCATGTGCGTGTGTCTGTCTGTGTGTCCGTGCATCCATGCGTGCCCATGTGTCCATGCATCCGTGTGTGCCAGCAAGCCCTGTGCCACAACAGGGGGCCTGCAGAGCACCAGACCTGCTCCTGAGCACTCAGTCCTGTAGGATGTTCCAGCAACCCCTACCTCACTTGAGCCAAGTCACCTGATTTCAGCACCTTAAAATGAGTCAAAATGTGCAGAATCAGGCTCTACAGCAGAAAACCAGCTCCTCTGCTTAAAACCACAGCAATCCTCGCCTGCCAGTTCTTTTTAATCGCTAGACTGACAGCCATGTGGTAAAGTCGACAGCGCCAAGTACTTGTCATTTCATCGGTGCTGCCAATTCCCATCTTGCTGAGACAATGACACATCAAAAATAGCTTTCATCTGTTTATATACTGCATGCTCGGCAAACTATGTCACCAACTGCTGGTGTGGAAGAAAAAAACCCCCTTTTTTAAATCAAATCCATCCTGAAAAAAAAGTAAGATTATGCACTCTCTGAAAAATACGAAAAATGTATTCCATATCTTGGGAACCTTCAGTGCATGCCATATTTCACTGCAGATTACTATATTCTGGAAATATTTGAGTAAATCATAATTCTCACTCTTTACTAACAAAGAGCAAAGAAGTAACAACCTAAACCTTTTTTCTGCAAAATGTTGGTTTCTGAAGCTGCTGAAAATATTCAGAACATAGAAGCAAATAGCCAAAAGCATTCTTCCTGATAAAAATTGAAGCCTTTTGCACACCAACCAGATGTTGTTTTTTGCCAAAAACAACATACACAAAAATTCACAGTCTTTCTTCACAGTTTCATTGGTCTCCCTGAAAGACATACGCAGCATGAGTCACATCCTTTAGTTGCTGTCTTCCTGGGCTATTTGAATTTGCTACTTCTTAGTAGACACCAATTCTAGAAAAAACTCTGCTCCCTACTGATCTGATGAACCCCTTAGTTCGTAAGAATATACCATGAAACATTTATATGTGCCTTTTTTTGCTTTCTTCTTCCCTCCTTCCACAAAGGGTAAAAACAGTATGAAGCACCAAGTTCCATACACGAAATTTTGAAAGGAAATCCATACACTTAGAATACAGGCTGGGGAGCCAGATTAGAAAATTACATCAGATAACCCTACAGTTGAGAAACTACCAAACAAACACCATGTGGCAAGCAACACCTAAAACTTGCTTAAGATTCTTCATAAAACTCATCCTATACTTTGTTGAGAAGCATGAAATGAAATGCAGAAATGCAGGGATAAAAGCTCTTTCATGGCTAAAAGTAACCTTAGGCTTAAGACCGAAGTTTTCTGTTAAAAAACTAATTTTCATCTCAAGTGTTCTTGTAACAGCAGAACGTATGAAAGTGTTTCAGCAAACATGGGATTCAATGCAGCTTCAGAAGGGAGTCCCAGTTGGGATTGCAGGAGACAGCAAGATTCAGGCCTGACTTAGGGAGCCCTCATGACAGCCTAATAAATCAGAAAAACGTATTTTTCCAACTTGTAGATTAAAACAAATACCAATTTGGTGATAGCATGCTTTTGAACAGCCATGCTTCCAAAGGAAAAACGACTGTTTACACTAGCCTGATATTTTAATAGATGGACACACAGAGATCATTAATTACATCTAGCAGATGGAAGTGGGCTGCAAATCCATAAAACACAACCCACAGGTCATCAAGCTGCCGAGGTAACTTTGCTATCTTGAAATGAGGGGAGAAGAATGGCAGGAAAGATGAGGCTGTGCCAGCTGCAGAAGGTTCTTGAGTGCTCCCCCGCCCCAAGAGTCACACCATGGTGCTCCTACCACTGTTTACTGAGGAGCAAGTTCAACCAGTACTTTTTCACACAGCCAGACTCCTCTTCCCACTGAATGCCACTGAAGCCAAATGTGGAAACTTGGTTTATATCATAAGGGTTATTAAGTATGGATGAACTGGATGCGACCTAATTAAAAACAAAAACAAAAAAAAAACCCAACACCCACAGCACAAGCATCCACAGCAAACCCCCAGCATCAGCTGCCAAGGGTTGATAATATGGGAAGTCCCTCTTTTTGTCTGTATATGTATTTTTAATCCTTTCCTCAATCACTGACAAGTACAAAAGACAGCAGCCTAGGCAGTACAGATCTGCACCCTGATCCCACATGGAAGTTCTTAGGCCTTCCCAAGTCCACTTAGATTTTTTGTGTAGAAAAAGCTTAAGCTCTTGTAAACACACTTTTACATCAACAGTGGCAGCTCACTGGCATCTTAAAAAGTAGGACTCAGCCCCAAGTGCAGTTGTGAAGGGGTAATGCTGACAATAAAGCAACTAAGCAAAGGAGAAAGTTCCTCTTTTCTCTTTACCAGGATTTAATATCAAGTTGGCTAAGTGGAGTTGCACAGCTCTATGGAAAAAGCAAGGTTTTTTATGCCTACTCTCCCTACTCTTTTCAGACATTTTCTTCCTTAGGAAGAAGCAGCAGGTAAATTAAAACAGCCCTCCATGCCCCTCAGGACCAGCCAGCTTGCCAGCTTCTGGGAGGGGAACTCAACTCTGGGCTTAGAAAACTTATTTTGAAACGCTGCTCTGAAAGCAAAAGCTTTCCTCCAAGGAGGTGGTGATGTGGAAGCAGATATTGATAAACACAGATATTAGCTGTTGCTCTATTCTCGCAGTCCAAATCAAACAAGTGAAAATAGAAGAGAATTATGTATGCATTAAGATTAAATTCATACTTTAAAATATCATTAGTGAAAGACTGGTAAGAGATCAAATGCAATGCACTCCTTGTAATTGCTGAATTCCTTTGGGGTTTGTTTTCTTTTTTTTTTTTTTTTTTTTAAGTAAACGTATTCTGTAAGAAGAAAGATATTCACATATGGTTAAATTTTAATTTGGTTAGTTATATAAACTACATGCCACTATAAAAATTCTCACCAGTAGTTTCAATTCCATAATCACAAGCTGTTATTCACTTTTCATGATTACACAGAATCACACAGAATCACTAGGTCAGAAAAGACCTTCAAGATCATCGAGCCCAACCCAGCCCTAACACCTCAACTAGACCACGGCACCAAGCGCCACATCCAGTCTTTTTTTAAACACATTACAGTTCTTCCCGCTCAGAAGTTTGTCCTTCCACTTCAAGCATAGGTTAAACAACTAACAGATGCATTTCAATCAGACTGTAAAAGAACTTTGTGAACTTCCCAAGTACAAAATATACAAAAATGAAGCCTCACTTCGTCATCATACTTCATCAACTTGTCATCACTTTCATCATGTATCCAAAGGTAACATTGTTCAAAACCATAATAGGGCACAAGAACATTGCATTAAAAAGTAAATTATCTGTCAGTTTAATATGCCTTAGTGTCCCCAAATAAAAGATAGTATTTTTTTATAAAAACACAAAGCAAAGCTTTCACAGAAAAAAGTCCCCCGTTAAAAACTACATTAAAATGCCATGCAGCAATCACTCAAAATGCAGTCTTACTATAAAAACACAAAGCATGCTCTTAGCATAAAAATAAAGATCATCATGAGATGGGGTTTTATTCCAAATTTAAAATTAATTAAAACTTATTATATGCAAGTGTTGGATGGGGTTGAATATATGACTCAGTCCTCATGTCACCTTCAATCACAGTGACAAATCTGCTCTTCAAGACAAAGTCTGAGAGCTATGGGTAAAACCATTTATTACTGTTAGCTCTAATTAATCCAAACCCAACTGTTTCTAGTTCTTCAGTACACAGAATAAACTAGATACAGGCTTCTCCCATGCATCCAATTAAAACAGAAAAGTCTTCAAATCTAGGATTACAAAAATGTAATGAATAAATTTGAATAATTTTCCCCTTTAGGCCCCTAATCAATGAAATTATTTGTGAATGTAAATCTGAGAGCACATCTGTATCTTTCTCAGTATCAATGCCCTAGAACACCCATCCAAAACTAAAGATAACTCCTCGTACAGCAGCCTCCTACACACATCAGAAAAAGGCATGTTCTCAAGCAATCAAGGTGAACAAGCATCAGGAGAAGAAATCTCAGTGAGAAGAAATAAGAGACCAAAATTGCCACTTTTTAACAAAGATTATAGCATTTTCTCAGTAGTGCTTTCCACAGTAAGGTGTTTCCAAGGAGTGGTTAACATGTGCATGCAATTCCCAAGAACACATGCTACGATAAAAATATTTACTTTTAGGCTACAAAGGCAACCCAAGTAATACTGACAGCCTCAACCTCACACTTAGAGCACAATAAGTGATCTCCAAGGAAAGCAATAACAGAGAGTCATCCCAAGAACTGTGAACAGGGTTCACGGGACAAAGATTACCAATGTTAAAAACAGGCATCTCCAAAAGAGCAGTTTCCCTCTCCATCCAATATACACGGACACATGACCTGCAGCACCCTGCTCAAACCCAGAGCTGGAATTCTCATCTGACTAAATGTGGGGATTATTTGGGATTTGGCCAGCATGGTCCAGAGAAGAGTTGAACAGCAAATGCATACCTACCCTTCAGAGCAAGATAAGCCTAAGGAATCATTATTTTTAAAACATTTTTTAAAAAGTGTGACAGCTATGCTGTCAAAAAATAATAGTATTTAATCACTGAGAAATGAAAAGCCCCCACCGTTCTCTACCTAAGCCTACAGTAGAAACCTTTTTCTCTGTGCTGAAGCTCTCCAATTCTCAGACCCAAATTTTGGGCCAGCTGGGAGTATTCTTTTATCCACACAAGCTCCCATTCAGTTTTCCTACAAACTGACATTGCAATAAAGTGCCACCACACTCCACTTGCCCGTGTTTGAGGCTACACAGAGAAAGGATGCAAAAAGAGAGCTTCAGCAAGAATAACTGTGTACCTACTAATTCCCAACTTCTGAGCAAAGAAATCCAACATACTAACTTGGGTTTTGCATATTTTTGTGGGGTGAAATGTAACTTCTCATTCCCATCAATGTTACCAAAACACACTTACTCACAGACCCAAGGTAGAAGAGCTCTGGCTGGTGAGACAGTGCTTGCTGAAGGTCCTCCTATTTCAGGTGTCTGCTACCGATCCCTGCCTCTGCATCCAAATTCACCCACTGAAATCCACCTACTGCTCTAAATTAGAGTGGCATCAGAGCTCCAGCTACCTCTGTCCACAGCTGTGTGATACTAAACCTGGCTGCCACCAAGGACACACTTCCAGCAGCACAAACTCCTGCCCCCATGGCTCACCTGCAAGCACTCAAGGAGGTGCAGGCCATGCCCCCATACTTCAGTTTGCTTGTGTACCATAAGTGAAATGAAAAGGCAATCACAAATGCTAGCTCAGTTAGTTGCTTTGCCAAAAAGTTGAGCACAGGAATTTAGTCAGGAGTCCAAAGGTCTTTATCCTAGAACCCTGAATCATCCATCACAGCTGAGTACTAGCAACTGAACACACTAGCAACTACTCTTTGCAAGCTGTATATGGGAAGCATAATAATCTTCCCAGCAAAACAGAGGATACTGACCACACGACCCCTCTTCATGTGATTAATCAAAGCGTGTTTTGAATTTAAATAAAACTCCAGCAGAAATTCCCTTGAGTCACTCAAATCTCACCATAAAAGCAAATTCTGGTTTGCTGCAGGCAAAGTATGCAAATATCCTTGAAGAACCATAACAAGCAAGCAAAGAAAAGGTTGCTCAAAAATCCAATGCGATCTGCACTCCTTTACACAGCTGGACAGGACTTGAAAGAATTGCAGGGTCACAATTACGCCAAACTTGCTTTTCTACTGTCTTTTCAATCACCTTTCCTCACAGAAAAATTACCTCATGCTAGCAGGTTTGGGGTTTCTTTGTTTTTCAGCCTGCACTATGACTACAGCAGTTCATCTACAAGACATCTCATCATTTGCTCCCCTTCTGAATTCTGTGAGCAAGCAGACCTTGACAGAGATCTATTAATATGCACATGATTCATGGCACCAGTCAGAAAGCAGAGCAAAGCCATCATTAAGAAAGATAAAGGAGAGAAGCTGAGGGGATGTTCCCATAAATAAAGGGATTCGTCTAGGAGGTGCTTTGTTAATGCAATACATAGCGCAGAACACCTAACTGGGGGGAAAAAACCCAAAACCCTAAAGTCTGTAACTTGGGGGAAAATCAATTTCTAAGACTCACGGCCAACCAGTATAAATAATGTTGCTTCAGAGCAGTTGTTCTTCTGCTGTTTTCTCTTTGTAACTAAAGACTTGTGTTAGCATTTTTTTCAGAGAAAACCATGAAGCATCTAGTTGAACACAGTGAGAGGTTTTTCTGTGTACAGGGATGCCTGGTGCTTTGAAGCAGGCTGCATAGTAACAAACACCCCAGAGCATGCAAAGGCTTCACTCCCTTGACTGCAGTGGGGCTTCCTGTGGGTGTGCTTGAGAAGCAGGGAGAAGGCATGTACCGGCGGAGGAATGATCGAGCAGACAGGTCTTTGCATCCTGCAGCCAGGATGTGGGAGGAGCAGCTGCCTGCTTCCCTTCTTGGCTCTGCTTCTACCTGCAAACCCAAACAGCAATGACAGCAGCAGACCACTATTTTTAATTACACAGCTGGGATCAACTGTTCCCTGAAGAACTCTTTAATTGCTCTTTGCGTGAAACGTCACCCCCCTTTCACAGCAACCAGGTCTTGAGCACCTCACCGTAACAGCACTGAGCTCCCTGAAACACAAGCACATCATTTTTGGAGTCTTTTACTCATGTTCTTTCTTTCTGGAATCAAGGAAGTCTAGAAATATAAGGACTGAGTAAGTCATCAGAGACACACCTTAAAAAAAATCAGAACATAAACACTTTCCACCCAAATATTTCAATACTAATCCACATTAGTATGGCAATTCAAGGGGCAGAGAAGCCTCACAACAGCAGAACCTGCACTGTGCACTTCAGTTCCAGAGCACCTGGTTCTGCTGGGTCACACACCCAGTACTACACACACAGGTCTGTGCACCTTGGGGCTTACAGGGAGCACGAGGAAAGGGCTTGGTGAGTGACCTGTGACATCCCTACCTGGGGTTTCCAGGCCCCTACAGAAAGAGAAAACAGCTAGCCTATTCATGCCTACCTGTGGGAGAAGATATGGCACACGCTGTATCTGAGAAAACACTTAAACATTTTAAACACTAATGCTTTGACCTTAGTGAAAAAACTTCACTCCCTCTAAAAACCCAAAGTGAAGGCACCTACAGAGTAAAAGGTATTTCAAAGAGGATTCCTTCTGGCAGGAATGGGAGGCTGCCTATCCTGCAGGGTAACTCAGCATCAGGGAGGTGACAGCATGGGAGTCACCTGACCCTGCACCCTCACAGTGCCAGCAAGGTAGCCCAGATTTCCAGGGCAGGTCACAAAACTCTCCACCCCCCACAGCAAACGGCCATTCCTCCAAAGCTTACAAAACTACTAAGCTAATCCTCCATGACAGGGAGCGCTGGTTAAGCACCTATAAGAAAATGAAGTGCAAGGAAGAAAAATATTTGGCAAACACCATTGCAGTTTATAGCAAAGTAAGTTGATAAATCTTATGAAATTAACTTGGGGTTTTTTGTTCCTTTAAAACACCCACTCACACATTCATGGAACAATTCATGAATATCATTCTTCCCTTTCCCTCTGCCCCCAGCCCTCTTCCACTAACTCTGGAGGCAGTAAATTAAAAATTAAGAAAGTTTCCACTGTAAGTTTCGGTTTCTGACTTCATTTAAACTTCATCATGCTCCAGCTATTTCAAAAATCCCCAGCCAGTCCAGAGCTGCAAATGACACCCATCCATAATGGGAAAATTAAGTGCTTAAAATTAAGTACCTCTCACTTAAGGCAATGAAAACATAAAGTCCAATCACAAAATGTTTGGCATGTTCTTTCTCACCCTATACTTCTATAGCTTCCTGCTTTGAATGAACCTTGGGGAGAGATGGTGCTTTTATTAGCGTCCTCTGCTCTAACATTAATTATTCTCAAACCATCCCCTAAGTATGTGCCCACTCCACTACAAGAGCTTTTCTCTGTTATATGAAGGCTGTGAATCTGTTTAGTTACTCTGGTCCACCCTGCTCTCTAATATGTTACTGGGGACATGAGGACAACTCAAAGTCTCAACTTTGATCTCCCTCATTATCTTGAAAAGCTGCCAAGTCTCCTTCAAAAATGTGGCATCACACAAGCTCAGGAGAGAATATTCCAGTTTAGAAAATCACCCTGAGCTGCACCTTCAGGGAACGCAGGGCTGCACAGCCCTATCAAAATGGAAGTTTGCAGCTCAGTCATGCAAGAATTGTGGGAACACATAGTCTACATGTATGTTATGGACACATGGACATATGTTTTTATACATATTTACATACCTGTATGTACATGTACAGATGTGTGTCTATAAAATATAGAGAGGCACACATGTACACCACATACCTGGCTGGAAGGGAAGCACAAGGGCATCTTACCCCACTGCTACAAGCAGAAGCAGTGCAAGTCTACACGGACATATTTTCACCAACCTACCACAAGAATATTAATGCATAAATACCAAGACCAAAAGCACTAATGAGTACAAAAGCCGTATAATCATTTTCCCAGATTAAATCCATCTGTCCAACAGAATCCATCTGTCCAAGGAGCTTATTAAGGCTGGAATAAGTCTTTTATTAGTCGGGTTACTAGGATCCAAGCCTTATCTCTGTCACCTTCAAGTCCCTCCCAGGCTGCCAGCCGGTGTGCAGAGCTAGCTGCCCCACACAGAATGAGGATTTGCCACAGCTCCTGCTGCAGCACAGTGTCCTCTGCACCTCCCAGCTCCAGGGAGGAAAACTAGAGGAGTAGAGAGTCCCTTTTCCCTTCTCCTTCTTGCCCTGCTTAATAGTGTTCACGAGTTTGATGCTCAAATGGCAAAACTAATGCTCTGAATGACTCTTCTCACCCATTGAATACAGAAAGAGCTCCAGTGCAAGCAAGCTCCCCAACCTCAGCAGAGCCCAAGCTTTCAGGCGTGGCACAATCCCACCTCTGTGCCCAGTTAGCTATGAAGGGAGTCACTCAAACCCAAACTTGGGCAAAGAGAAGGTGAATAATGTCTTCATAAGCCTGCAAGGGCACAGTCCCAGCAGCCAGCCTTGCCTTGCCTTAGCACAGCAAAGCAGGAGGTGAACAGAGCCTCATCAGTCTCCCCAGCTGCTATTCAGAAGCAGGCAGGCGCCTGGAGAGCCAAGAGACTGCTGAAGTTCAGCTTTGTTCACTGCTTGGCATGGTCCAGAGCAGCGGCCCAGGGAAGCTGGCATTGGCAGCATTTATAGGAGAAGGGTCTCCCAAAAATGGAAAGCAGGGGAGGAGCGGCTAAACAGAGACATATTCCCACCACAGATGCCAGGAAAAAGAAAGGAAATGACCAGACAGATTAAAAAAAAAAAAAAAAAATTGCTGAAAGCAATTTATGTGAGGTTACACCAGGCAAG
Source organism: Aegithalos caudatus (assembly GCA_013389925.1). Lineage (NCBI taxonomy): Eukaryota > Metazoa > Chordata > Aves > Passeriformes > Aegithalidae > Aegithalos > Aegithalos caudatus. The sequence goes on along the minus strand of WEIU01012882.1, from coordinate 354,838 downwards.
AAAAAAAAGGGCACAGATCAGTTTAATTTCGAAGCAAAATTGCAGCAAGAGCACCTACCACATCAGGGTTGGGTTTTTTTTCAGGCTTGTTTATATAAAAGATATCCATCAACAATATGTTACAATTATAATACAAGGAACAACTCCTGCTCCTTTGCAGATATACATTAGAAGTTTATTTATTCTTCTCAAACACTACAGGAACTTATTCTTGTGTTTTATAAACTCTCTATAAAATAAATATATGTTTACAGGCTGACAAAGTACCAGCTGATATACTGCAGCAGACAAGAAACAGCGATAAGGAAGAATTAAGTCAAAACACGCTAACACAGTGGCATATCCGTGTTTACTGCTCATGACCTCTTCCACAGGAGGCCCAAGTCCACTTGACTAACTCACTGCCACATGAGCCAGGACACCCAAGCAAAAACCACTACCATAATCTCTATACTTTAAAGACAAACTACATAATAAAAATACACATTCTGTTGAAAAGAGGAAGATGATAAAGTTGCTTCCAAATCCTGTGGCACTAAGTACCTCTAAGTCATTACAAGAATGGACCATTGTGACAGCATAGATGGGGAGGATCTATAAAACCAAAGGGAACTCTAAGCACAGCCTGTTTTCCATCCTTCAGTGAATGCAAATCCTTAAAACAAGATCTCTATATCAAAGACAGCCCTATAGCTTCCCTTTTACCCCACATCACTCACCCTCCTTTGCATTTGGAAACACTGGATGAAATGGACTGCATCCAGAATAACCACACACACACACACAAACAGTGTGTGAGCCCTGGAGAGAGAGGAGGGAAGAGCCTCTATCTCCCTCCTCATCAGGGCTGGGGCAGGCGTGTTGGACAAGCTCTCTGTGAAACTCCACCACAAACCAGGATACGTGAAAAGCCAGTATGGCACAACGTTGTGCCTGACCTATTTCACCCATTTGACTGGGCTTATTTTAGCACAGTGAGATGAGCTGTAGAAGAGTTTGTTTTCACACATGTATGCAACCACACCTTCTCACCCTCCCAATTAAGAAGAAGAAATGCAAACTTTCCTTCCATTATTTAAGTCACCAAAACAACCTATTTCTCAGAAATCTAGATAGAAAATAGCAGTATGAGATAGGCAAAATTTCATATGCTAAACCATCTCAAAAATGAAAAGGACTTATGGCTCTGCATTTTGTACCAGAACATACAATTTTCCTTCTCACATTTCCTACCTCCCAAGAGGAAATAAACGGAGATAATAGGCAGTGAAATGTGCTGAGAGTAATAACCATCAGTGAGTATAACCTATTAAAAAATTAATTTGTTTCTATAATTTCTACTACACTAATCTGCCCTGATACCTCAGGAATCAGTTAGAGAATTACTGTCTGTACTTGTTAGAAGAGGGGCTTTTTATGGGGCCCCTAATTGTTGAAAATTAAACAAACCTCATGCTGTGTCTACAAAACATACAGTTACACGTATAAATAGCTTCTCACCTTCTAAGCAAGGGGAAGTACTTTCCTCCAAATGACTATGCTCTTCTACTTTTGGTTATACCGTTTAAGCTGAGTCAAGCACACCCTGTACTTTGGAGGACATGCCCCTTTCTGCATCTGTTAAAACAGCATTTTACACTTGCACATGATATACCTTCAGGCCTCCCTCTGAAGTCATTCCCTCATTGCCCCCAAATTTATGTGTACAGAGAGTCTTCACCAGGATGACAAAGCTCCAATTACATTTAATATGCACTGAAGAGAGAAAAGGAGGAGAGAAAATGAAGAGGAGAGGCAAGGGAGAAAAAACAGAGGGAGAATTGCAAGAGAAGAGGGAGAGGAAAGAACAATGAAGAAATAACAAAGCAGAAAGAATTTAAGCCAGACCTCTGAACAAGGACTTTTTACTCTAGCCTTACTAGGGGCTTGTCTACATGGGAAAGTCAGGGCAAAGGAAGTGGCAGTGTGAATTTTCAGCACACTTTCTTTCAGCAGACTAAATTAAACCTGCCCAACAGGCGCTCTTAGTGCACACTCAGCATCCACAGGGGGAGTTAGTGTAGAGCAGCTAGCGTGCTGTAAATTCACACCCTAGCTTACTGCGCACTAACTTCCCCATGTAGACAAGCACTAAGCTGCTGAAGCCTTCATTTGCCTAAATGCATCTTTTCCTTTTTCCTCCTCCCAGTGGACTAGTTCTGGAAAACTCAGGCCATCACTATTCTAAACCAGGAAGAAAAAAAAAAAAAAAAAAAAAAAAGTAGTAAAATGCTTATTCTTCCAGTAAAGCAAATTAGAAGCACACACAAAAGTGCCTGAAATGATCCACAGGCTTTTCCCTGGGCCTAATCCAAGACCCAGAACCCATGAAAGTGGAAGTCCTCAGCACAAATGGCACCAGTAAGAACTCACAGGCCAAAATACCGGGTTTAGGTGGCAAGGTAGAGATAACTGGAAGGGTTATAGGGGTTTCCTCTCTGAGAAGCTGCCAGAAGCTTCCCCAGTCCAACATGGGCCAACACCAGTCAGCTCCAAAATGGACCTGGCCAAGGCTGAGCCCAGCAGAAATGTTAGTAATGACTCCAGGAAAACGTATTTAATGGGAAAAAAATATTGTGTAGAAATAATTGTGGCCAGAGAATTAATGAGGAAGAATGTGAGAGAAACAATTCTGCAGACATCAACAGGCCAGTGAAGGAAAGGGAGAAAAGTGTTCCACATTCTAGGAAAGATTCCCCTGCAGACCATGGTGAAGACCCCAGTGAGGCAGGCAGTTGTGCCCCTGCAGTCCTTGGAGGCCCATGGTGGAATAGACATCCACCTGCAGCCCCTGCACAACTCCCACACTGGAGCAGCTCAGCAAGCCCCAGCTCTGTCCTCTTGTCTGTCAGTGTTTCCAACCACACAGATTGTCTGAAGTGGTCAGACTTCAGACTCCTGAACTGTCCCCAGCACCTGTTTATCCCTAAGACAAAAGGTTAATATCGCATGGGAAGAGACAGAGAACCTCTCTCGACTAACAACTCTAATTGTACGTGATTTTTACTTTTTGTGCCTTACTTCCGTCCATAGTGAAAAGAAGAAGAATAAGCAAAAACACAAGGTGATTGAAGGCATTGTATATGCCTCAGGAACTGGGTGATCTGTATTCTGAACAGAAAGTAGCTGGTGCCACCTTTGACCTCCCACACCATCAAGAATCACATTTCTCATCTACTATTGGCAGAACAGAGATAGAGCAGAGACTCTAAAAACTACAGGACAGACGTAGCCCTCTGTGAAAACACAGAGTTTTCTTCATCTTAAGGAGCACTGCCAAGGCCTCAGTCCCATCAGGACACCACCTTCAAGGAGGACACCACCAAAGGCTGCTAGTGAAGAGCTAAAGTACCAGTGCTGAGGGTTGGTTAGACTTCCCCCTCTTAAGCCATAAACAACTTTCCTGCAAACCAAACCAATGCAAACAAAAAGCCAACTGGTTGACTTCAAGTTTACCTCTTCATTGAAAGTTCAGTGATTTTTAGGGCATGAAATGTAAAGGCAGGAAAGTCAGGAAAACTAATTCCTCTGAACAAGTTAAAAAAACAAAACAAAACAAAACTAAACAAAAAAACAAACAAAAAAAAAAAAACAAACAACCACCACCAGACAGAGGCAAGTGATAAACCCCATGTTTTTCACACAGCTCTGCTGCCTTCTCCCTGCAATACCCTGAGCTCCAAATGACCTGCAAATTAACCAAAACATGAAACCTGACTCCATGCCCTTGCCCTGCATAATACAATCAACTTGCCAGACAGTCCGACCATGACAAAAAGGTTTCAAGGAAAGTTGTTTAAATATATTACTGCCCGTCAACATTAGATTTTCATTAGATTTTCTACAAATACTGCACTAAACACGGCAGTTCCTTTTAAATTGGGTGGGAAAGACTACCCAAGGAGGAGAAAAACTCCAAGAAAAAGCAACAGTCAGGGAAAACAAAGGATGGCAAAGTGACTTTCAGCTTTTAGTTCTTGTACCTCAAGCTGTAAACAAGCTAATCAGATCAAAACCAGACCTAGTCCTTGCATGCATCACAGACTGTCAGTTAACTCAGTGCAGAAACTGATCCCAAGAATTGTTCTTCTATGGACTTCTCCTGAACTAACAAAATCCTGATGGTCTGAAACAGTCCTAGCAGGCACAGTACCATTGGAAGTACCTCAAAATCAAGTGAACACATACTAGAGGCTGCTACCAATCACACCTTGGCTTTAAAAATTTAAAGCACAGCACGTAGGAGAATAATAACCCCAGCATTTTGACCCAACGCCAAATGCTTCTGGTTCTGTTAGTCTTCATGGCAAAACTCCAGGAGAAATTTTGCAGTAGTGGGTGGAGAATTTTGTGACAGACGGTCACATCTCCCTCAGTAGGAGCCCATTCCCACAGGCACACCTCTCTCAGGACTCCAGAGAGACTCTGCACCACCTCAGCGGTATGGACATCCTTGTCTCATGCAAGCTCCTCTTTGGGAAATGGCACCACCACTCTTTGAGGAACTATTTTCTTTGCAAGAGATTACTTCTCTAGGGCCCACTGCACAGTTTCTTATTTGGCCTCAGGCAAACAAACCTGGTCCACTCCAAATTCAACACATCAGTCCTTACTTCCTTAGGAGGTCCTAATGGAAGGGGAATAGCCTAAAATAAGGGCTTACACTTTTTCAACAACAGAGAGAATGGAAAGAGGATCCACACATAGGATCATGTATGAACAAAGCTACCAACCAGGTATCCTTGAATTTTACACTTTTTCCATCTTTACACTTGAAGTTTCCTGGAGCAAATGCACACACATGGAATTGAAAGTAGGTATATAGGCCTTCATTCCTGTCCTGTCATTAGATGCTCAGTTCTGGGAAGCAGTGTTCCCTGGCCCATTGTTACCCAGAACTACAAGCTCGTCCCTCCATCCATCACTGACAAGGAGGGCATTCAGGCAAATGCACCAGGTCGTCAAAACAAGTTTTTCATTTATTTCCACAGCTAAGAATGAAGGTGGGAGCTCTAACATGAAACAAGTTCTTCCAATTTTTCTTGGCAGCCTATAGAAATGCTCAAATTTTCTTTCCAATTAAGGCTTCCCATGAAAGCAAGGGCTAGGCAGCAGTTCGAGCTTCCTAGCAGGCCAGCAAACATACTATTTGCTGTGAGGATATGCAAAAACATAAAAGAAAAAAATCCATACTGAACTTAAAGAAGAGGAAAGGAATACAAGGAACAGGAGTTTCACTTCTGGTTTGTTTTGTGGTTTTAACTTCCAATTCAAAATGCCTCCTATTAAGGGCTTTTGGATTACACAGAATAGTATTGTGAAGGCTACAATACAGACCCATAACAGACAAACAAGAGGTGCTGACAGACCAAAACCTATCTTCAAACACTTATTTTCACATTGTGAATGTCAACATTCTTTTCTGTCTTCAGGACAAGTGGGTAGGGTACAGTCACTGCACAGACCAAGGTCAAACACAACCCTCCAAGGTTTCATTTGGCAGGGTAACACCAAAGGACTTATTTGTGCAAGCTTGGAGATACATAATCAAGCAGGAGACTCCAGAAATTCCTGAGAATTTGGAGAGAGAAGGGTATATTTATTAGTGTTTTGAATCATAAACGGGTGAAAGATTAGTTGTTAAAAGAGTAAGGGGGCTAGAGCAGGTCCACAAGTGCCTGTGCAGCAGGGTTCCTCCTGAAACCACAGCCACACTCACACACATACCCTGACCTCCCAACCCAGGGAGAGAGAAAAGGCCTGTGTAAGGCAAGGACAAAATAAATATCTGAGGTATTTAGGCTGTATTTTTTTCTACACTTAGATTTCTTTCATGACAGCGGGGCTGTAAAACAAGAACTTTCTGGCTTGAGCCCACCATTCTTCAGGAGGCTTTCAAGGAGCATATTTTCAGAAAGAGTTTTACAGTTGACCCTCTGCAAGGCAAATAAATAGCTTTCAAAAGTACACGCACATGTTTGTACTTTTCCATGGGGGGAAGGGGGTGTCAATCGAATGATTTCTCAGCAGAGAGCCCATGTGCATGCCTTCCCACTGTGGGGATTTCTGCACTCCAACAGATCCCAACAGCTAAACTGCAAGTGCTGTCAGAATGAAAAGAATTCAAGTGCAATGGCTACATCATGCCTACACTGTCTGGAAGCACAAGAGCGACATACCAGGATCCTAACAGCTGCAATCAACTTACCACAGCGCTAATTTTTTTTTTTAAACAGTACCCCTCTGGCCAAAAGAAAAAAAGACAGAGATACCTAGCATTTGCCCCTGTTTAAAATAATTCCATCATAAAATAACAGAATTTGCTTTCAATTTCAAACATCTTCAAAAAGGTGTTCAGTATTAAAAGCTGCATTCAATATCAAAATATTTTAGCAAATCTTGCAATTATACACTTTCATTGATAACTTGAGTTTAAGCAGAGGTATAAACTTCAAGGTGTAAAACACAAAAAATACAAAATTGCACACTGCGAGGTTTACTTGTAGTTTTGCATTATGTGGGGTTCAGCAGCAGAGCACACAGGTTCCATGTGTCAACTTCCCAAATGCACACAGCACTTTGAGCTGTACTATTCAGGGATACCTCTAGTTTAAGATTTGTTGAGGATTCAGCAGCCCAAAACTTTTCTTTACNAAACAACAAAGGAATCTTCCAGCCATTAACTTTAGCCAACATGTTTATTCCAATCAGCTACAGGTCAGACCTTTTCACCTTTAGTTGATCCTACCAGCAAAGTCTTCCCTGTACAAACTCTGTGAGAACCTCCAGTCCCTTTTCTGTTTCACCAAAGTTTGAAGAGGGCTACTCTAGGAAATAAAAACTATGTTTACATTTCCAGTGTTTCCAGTGTTTGTCCAGCATATAATTCATTTCTGGGGTGACCTCCGAGTATTTACTAGTGCAGACACAACAATGCCACATGGCTAAGCAGGCAAGGTGCAGAGAACAGAAATGGGATCTCTTATAACCAGAAACTCCAAGCAGATGTTTTGTTATCAGCAGTCCTTCTGAGGCACCCATCTGAGAGACTCAAGACACAGGATCATTGCCCTGAGCAAGACAAGAGTGATGTCTAAAAGAGAAAGTGAACATTTCAAGGCCTTTTTTTGTTTTGTTGTTTTTGGGTTTTTCTTTTTCTGGTGTGTGCATGTGCGTTAATCATCTTATTTATGAGGGGTAGTCAGTCACTCCACCTACAGACAAGATCAGCTTTGGCTTTTCTCCTAATACTGCTATATCAAGCATGTCTTTCAACAGTATTTACTGATCCACCATGTGAAACAGCAATAAGTAAGTCAGATAGGCAAGTGTAACACTACCTAAACCCAGATCTGTAAAACTGGGAGCCAAAACTGCAAAATAACCTGTACAAAGGGTTGACTGTACGAGAGGCACACCACAATGCACAGGCACAAATGCTGTGACAGAAACTCAACACACAAGAAGACACATCCTTGGGTGACACAGCACAGAAGGAACCCAACTCACACTGCAATGCTTCTAATCATTTTCCTTTTGCTCGTGTTGCCATAACATCAAAACCTGCAGGTACTGCGTTGTGAAACAATCCCCTCTCAAAGGTGTTCCTGAGCGATGCCAAGGATGCCTTAAGCTAACTAAGTACAACAGATCAGAAACCTTGACTTTAAAGGAAACACGAAGGCTGTGTTTCTAGGAATGTAAATGAGACACCTGCACATCCAGGAAAATGGGAACGTTATAAAAACATGGAGAAAGTATAAAGCTCCAGGACTGCAGGGGATTATGTTTCAGGGTTTTTTAAATTAATATGCAATGCAATATTCAGCGAAATGGCAACTGGTTAAAAAGAAGTCCTGGTTAGCTGTAAGATTTCTTTTCGGCGTGCTCTACAGCAAGTGCTGAGTACCACATGCAGTATAAAACCCTGCAAGCAGAGTTACACCGTTCTACACAGCTCTGTTAGGCCCAAACAGATGCTATAGCAATCCAGGCAGGAAACAAAGGCATCTAAGACTGCAGCCTGAGGCTCCAGGCAGTATGGAAACTCATGCTTCTCCTGAGCTGGGCAAGACCTCCCAGGGACCACCCCGGAGGGCTGCCACCACCCAGGCGCTTTTGCTGGGAATCGGACAGCAGAACGGGCACGTTTCCACGTGCTGATGGGATTTGAGCTGTAGGGTGGATGGCTTTTTTTTCACTGAGCGAGACATCTGACACCGGGTGAGAAGCCTCACACTCCAAACTGCATACAAGGTTAAAAGCTGAGTTAAACTGCATGGCGTTTATGAAACACTGCAGGAAAAAAAAAAAATCAATAGCATCACATTCCAAGCCATTGTTCATGGCCTCGTACACAAAACCTTTACAACTGCCAGGCTGTTGTAGGCTCCAGCTCTGTCTTGTCTTCCCCAATGTACTATAGAGTCAAACTTAGTCCTAAAAAAACAAATTGGCATTTGTTTATCCCTCATACCCAGACAGTACACAAGCACCTCCTGTGTAACAATCCCTTTCACAGATTACCTGGTATTTGACATGTGGCTGTAGATCATCTTTTCAAAGTCCACAGTAAAAAGAGAAAAATAGTAAGGTAATTCACAAGTTCTGTCCAATACCAACAAAAAAACATAGGCTAAATCTTTTTCTGCAACCCTGGGGCTCAGGTGTTTAGACCTTAATCATGAAAAGGTACATATCTCTCCAGTGGGAAGAGATGTAAGGAATAGACAAAACTCTATTTGTAACTTGCCTATTTTGCCTTAACCACCAGCGATTACTCATCTCCACAGCAGGAATCCAGAATATGTCTCTTCCTGCATATGCTTGTCCTCCTCTTGCCTTCGGTCCCACCCACCCCCCCAAGCTGGCTCAGCTGCACACCTGAGGGATGTTTGACTTGTAAAAGGAAAAAAAAAAGTAAACATAAGGAAGGAGCACCCTTGGTTCAAACAAATAAAAGGGCTGCACAGCCAAAATACAATTTCAGGGAAAAATTTAGCAAGATAGTTGCACATCCTTATTTACAGCTTCCAGATAAAACTAAATGTTCTACCAATCTATTTTCTGATGTGGTGTTTGCATCTTGATTTAGTCTCCCATCAAGAAACAACAATAAACCAAAAAGAATGGATTGGGTATTGCACTGGCCAGTATATCCTCTCTCACAGACACAGGGACCGGGGAAGGAAGGCAACAGGTTTTTTACTTCTCTTTGAGGCAGAAGAAGCTATCAGCTAAATAGGATTTTGCCTCATTTCAAAAGGTCCCCTGTGATGTTCACTCACAATCAGCAGCATACAGGTGAAACTGTTCAAGACAAAGCTGAAAGCTTCTGCAAGCCCCCTTCGATGGAGACAAGCTGTGGGGTGTTCCTCCTCAGCACTGTTAAGAACATTTACTCAGGTTGTGCTGTACTCCAGGGTAAGGAGCCTGGATGGTTATCTGCACGGCACAGGTGAGACTTGAGGGATCTCCCAACAGTGTTCCAGCCTGACATTTTCAATGTTTTATGTTTATGCGTGTGCTCCAACCGCCAAGCCAACAGTTTCCAGCTGACACGGCACCCCAGCGAGGGCGGCGGGGACCTCATCTGCAGAGGGGGCACCTTGCCAGGGCATCCTGCCCGGCACACTGTGCCCCCAACACGCTCATGGGGGCGGGTGAAACCCTCTTTGGGCTGGGCACACGCCACGGTGGCTGTCCCTGGGCCAGGCGAGCCGAGCGAGAAGCGCCACGCTGCCACGGCTTTGCCAGCGCGCCGGTGCCAGCTGGGGACCATCCGGACCTTTCCCCACGCGCTGCCAGCGCCCGCCAGCCAGCAGGCACCCGTGGGGCAAGCAGAGCCCGCTGCAGCCCCACCCCAAAATGCCAGCAAGAAGCCAGCAGCCAGCCAGCCACGTTACTTTTGCGCTAGCCAAAGCTTGGACGCCTTGCCAGCTTTCCACTGGCTGCAGGAGGAGGACACCCAAACCTGCACAAAGCCCCATCAGCGGGAAGCTAACCTGTTTAAACAAAGCAAATAAATAAATAAATGCTAACAGATTTGAATCAGCTGAGTCTGCACAGCAAAGATTCGGATCTGATAAGAATGCTTCTGATCCAGTATTAAAAAGGCCTAAAACCAGCTTACACGAAGTGACAGCCTCCAACCACAAGCTCTTGTTTCAACAGCACAGCCAAGCATCCCTCCTCCTCCTCCTCCTCCCTGCACACTGCCCTGGCACCTAGAGCCACTTTGTGCAGCTGGACAGGGACCGAAATTCAGCTGCTGCCAGGGCTATACCAGCCTGGCCAAGGAGATGGTGGTGGGGAAGGGCTGAGCTCTCCCAGCCGACATGCCTGCTGAAAGAAAAGCTGGAGTAACACCCAGGTTTAAATATAGGGAATCGGATTTTGAGTCCCCTCCAAAGAGAAGCATATGAGTAGCAGTATCCTCTCACTCTGTCACTTGAACCCTCCAAAGGCAAAACCCTAGAAGAAAAATCGAATGAGAACTGAGAGAAGCCGACAACAAACGCTTCACAGATTGAATTATTCCCTGCACTCCACCCCTTTTCCAAGCTTGCTTAGACTGTAATTATTTGCAAGGTAGGTGCCAGCTTTCCTCCACAGACGCACCTTGCACGTCACAGGGGTTGTGTCACTCCCTACTCCAAGCCTGCACAAAAATAAGGCAACAGAGTGCTGCTTCTTACCAATCTATTAATAATTTTCTCCTTCCTAAATCACAGAAACAGAATATCCTGAGTTGGAAATGACCCACAAGAACCACTGAGTCCAACTCCTGCCTCTGGGCAGGACAACCTCAAAAAGGTTTGCAGCATTCCTTTATTATTTTTTTTCTTACTGCTTGAAAACTGCTGGTGCTCTTGAGGATGGGAAACCTGGAACAACCAGAATACAGACATGGAAAGAGGGTACAAAGCTGCAGGTGGGCACATAGGCTCCTGAATGTAGTAGCTGATCACAGCAGAGGGCACATGTCTGTGAAATAACCATGCCATCTATTATTATAATTATACTCAGAATTTATAATGTTAAAAATCCCATACAGATAAACAACCTCATCATGAGGAGACACAGACACCCAGTTCTCCCAGCCAAATCAGAGGGAGTGGATTTGCATATCTAAGAAACAGCTGAGTTCTCCACAGCCAGAATTGTGCTGAAAGCCCCTTGGTCTGAATCACCACCTCCCAAGCACACTTACCCCCAAAACTCACCTAACAGCTGTGGATCTGGTTTGGAAATTACCAGGAATAGACCAACACCACCTCATCCTCTTCCCAGAGTGACCTGAGCTGGAGATACTACCACAGGTAGAGAGAGGGAACATATCTGTCCCAATCCAGGGCACCTAACTGCTAGTTTCAGCTAGTCACCTTTTCATCAAGGTCTAAGACAGGTCAGATGAATCACCTGGAAGCACTTATTCATCTCTCAACCACAGATGCAACTAAGTCTGAGTAAATAGGTAAGACTTAGACATTAATTGTAGGTGTCTGAAATGAAAACAACTGCAGATGCTGTGTGCATAAGGTGCCAAAATTACACCACTGTAAATAGCAAAATAAAAATGGAAAACATACAAAGAAAGAAAGGGAGGGGGGGAACAACTCATTTGCTCTCCATAGAATGCAAAAGGCATATAGTTACACCAGGCAGATATTATTTCTTAACACATGCATTATCTTTCACCTTTTATTCTGCCCAAAGTGAAAATCTGCTGGGTTCACTGTAACTTCCACAAATGTACCTCTATATTAAGCTGTTTCAGTGGGTCAACACAGTTTATCCATGACTCCCATTAAGGGACAATGCATATTACAAAAATAGCTACATTTAAATAAGCATGGTTGCGTAACATTATGCAGTGAAGCTCCAATACAACCTGGTTTATTTTTGCTAGCCTGGATAGAAGAGACAGGTTATAATTACATTAAAAAACCTCTTCCTTAACCCTGATAGAGACCTAAAGAAGATAAGCCTTGTCGACATTTGGGCTTTCTGCTCTGGTTTTCTGTTTTGATTCTGACATAATTTAAGGCAGAAATGTGTATCACAGCACTTAAGCCAACCCATAATTCATGGCAGCATCCAGAGCTGATTAGTCCTGTTGTATAATCAGGTCTCCTTGATATATCAGGGGACTGCTGTTCATGCAGGAGGAACTTACTGTGCCACTTTCACTGTAAGCTGTATTAGATGGATCCTTTTTTGTTTTCTATCAACCTGATCAAGCCTTGCATAAAGCTACTGACTGATACAGGAACAAAAAATGAATACACACAGATGAATGTCCAAGGGACAGCTGTCATAGCTCCATACTTTGAGGGGAGGACACTGATTTAGAAGTCCTGATTATAAAGACACTATCAGCCTGACAGAGCAGTTAGCGTTATCCCTTTTGTATGTTAACATGCATGATTTATATTATTCTGATGTGCAGTACACACACAGTTCTCTCATACGCTGAAAAATTCATGGTAATGACACAGAGGAGACCAAGCAACAACATGGCAGTGAGAGCTCTTAGAAGCTGCATGAAATGCCTGAATGGGAATATTCTACATGTGGCTTTAAGACACTAATTCAACATCTCTGCATTACATCCACCTTTCTCTTCATCTTCCTTTTGTTGTCTTACCTCTTGAGTCAAAATTAGCACCTCATGTGATTTCAACATTCAAACCCTGGCAAAGATTTAGCTCATTTTCAGCAAAGAGAATAATACCTAAAAGCAGAGCACAAGCCCAAGACCATTCCAGCAAGCTTCTATTTGCTTTTTGCTATTCTTCCAGCCCATGCGAATATGCCACCCTCAGGAAAAAAAGAAAGTAAAAAACAACACAACTATTTCTGGGGTAATTTCTGTAATTTCTGTAAGATAGAGAGATAGGTAACTATTTTTTTTTTAAATACAGCAAGAATCTGAAGTGTACAGCAGCACAGCATCACTCTGCTGAAAAATTCCACTCTGTGCATCACAGCACTTCAGTACTATCACATGAATGACTCTGGGCCTGATCCCATAAGCACACCCATGTGCCAGCAAACGGTTCTCTGTCCCAGTCCTCATTGTTCTGAATAAAACATTTAGGCATAAACTCCAGCCCAGAGCTCACTCCCAAATTAAGATGTAACAGCAGCTGAAGGTCACTCAGCTTTAGTTCTGGGCACAGCACAGCTAAACTTCAGAAGAGATGAACCAAAGAGAGTGACAACCACCTGGAACAATTTTTGACCCTCCTTCAGTCCATCTTCCTTGACTTAATGAATTGGGGCAAACAAGTATTTTCTGCTCCCACAGCGTCACTGAAAAAGGCTCCACCAGGACAAGCATCAGCCTCTTTAGGAAAACAGTTACAAAGCCTTCTCCTAGTTTGCCATCTTTCATTTCTGTTTAAGTTGATTAGATCTGTGATTTGGGAGTGAGAAGAATCCAAAATGAAAAGGTAAATGCCAGGCTCCAGGTCAGGATTAACCTCAATGCCGCACTGCAAAATAAAGGAGTTAGTTTCTGAAGTAACAATGTCCTTTAGAGCAGGCTGTTTCAAATCACTGACTGGTATTTCAGCCTCCTCGTTATAGGAAAAAGGAAACAAAGTAACATTTCAACACAGGGAAAGTAGAGAAACCTCATTAATAGTTACCAGGGTGATACTTGATTTTTCCCCTAGCCTGTGAGAAGAAATGTTCTTTTCTTAGCTGACACAGTTTGGATTTACAAACCACGGGGCCCTACAGGAGGTAGCTTTCTGCTCCCATCAAGGACACTTTCTACAGAAGCATTTGACTCCCTGTGTTCCTCAGTCCATCGCTGGGGGTAAAACTGGTACCTACCAACAGCCACTCCTTGTGTCAGCCTGCACTCCCCTCCCACCTCTCAGCAGTACTGAGGCACTCTGCTTTTCCTGAAAGTACACTGTTGGGAGGGGGTTGCAGTAGGTAACAGCATCCCCATGTCTCCTCTTCCAAGTGGAAGAACTGTCAGTAACAACCAGCCCACCATCCTCTCTTCACCTGAACAGTATATCAACATTCTTAGTCAGATGTGCAGACACGGAACTTTTTAGGAGACACTCCACATGATGATGTATCACACAAAGTCATATGCATTGTATCACCTCCTTCCCAAACCAATCAGACCTTATTCACGAAAGCATTCAAGTTTCAGAAAGAGAGCAGGTCAAATCTATCGAGACTTTCCTACAACACAGTAGCTGGACTAATGGGAAGAAGATAGGAGATGACATCCCAAAGGAAGAGCTTGCATCCCAACTCCTGACTAGCCAAGTGCTCTTCCTAAGAAACTACAGAATTGTTAGCGTTCCCTGTATTTGGTGAGCACTCACACCACTGCTCTTCAGTTGGGAAACTCCACCTAGGCTTCACAGTTTATCAAACCAATGGCTACTATGCTTTCCATGCCCACATTAACATCAATTGACACAGAGAGGTGGACTCTGATGAGCAAGAAAAACCAATATCCTGCTCTCCAGTTCCCCTTTTCTGATCAGTGTCTTCCAGTCCCACTCTCAGCAACAGTAGTCCCCTTCGAAGGGGAAGAAATCCCCTGCACAAGCAGAAGAAACTGCCAGGCATATCATTTTGCAGCCCAGGCAGCCCACAGAACTCTGGGAGCAGGGCACGTGGTACAGCAAATTGTCCTATAAACTCAGGATCGCAGTCCACAGAAGCCTGCCTGTGACCTTAAAAGCTAATTTCATGAGTAATTCAACCTTGACCTGTTTTGCACCCACACGTGAACTCGGCACAGCGTGTTCAAAGCAGTTACAGGGTGACTGTTATCAAGATGAAAGTGGCACCACCAGACTTTGCCTATAAGCAAAGGCAACAATCACCTTATACAGTTATCATTTATTATGGCTGTAACAGATTAAAGTAAAATGTGCCAATCACACTTCCATGCATGAAAGCACAAAGAAAGAAACGATTTGCAAGGACTACCACAAAAAAAAAAAAAAAAAAACACAAAACCAAAAAAAAAAAAAACTAAACCAAAAAACCCAAACAATTCATATTGATGCATATATCTGCATTAACGTAAAGAAAAAAACCCTTACTCCCTAAGGCACAAGTCAAATGTTGAGCAAACACCTGGGCATTATAATTTGAAAGTGTATTAGGCAAGAGTGCTAATTTGACAGGGCCTCTGCCGTAGGATGCTGTGCTTCTTCGGGGTAATCCTTATGAGGTTGGGTTGACATTGCCTTCTCAGAGGAAAGGAGAGCTTCCTTGAGCAATTTGCCTAATGCTGAATCTATTTTAAGAGCAGTGACCCAGATCTTTGTTTTGTCAGCAAATGACTTGTATAACAGAGAGGAATTGACAAAGAGTTGAACAGGCATTGGGCAACACCAAGGTGCTGATGAGCATCAGCCAAGGCAGTTGATGGATGAAGACAGCACCAACAGGCTCTCCCACCTGATCTTAAGCTTTCAAACCTGCAGTCAGCCAGAAGGGTCCATCCATGAGAGCCCTGACAGATCAACCCTCATCGGCTATGTGACCGTGACCCTATGACCCATATCCATGCTGAGAGCAGCTTTCCATGGCATCCATAGAAGCAGAACCCCTTTAAAACACATCTGGTCTCAGAGTAAGGAGCACGGTGAGCTGCAGCCCTTCACCAGAAGTTTCACTAGTGCTGTGCCTAACATATCCTCTGCCCAGCCATACACAACACAACCTCCCTGATGTCTCCTGAAAAATGAGGATCTGCCCGACACCTGTCTCTGCACAAAGCTGGGCTAAGAAGGAAATGGCCAAGCCTGTACCCACAGGCGAACTGCTCACTCGGCTGCACTTTGGGGGTCTGAGTCATCCCATCCACACTCATTGCTGGAAAAAGCTGCAGAGACTGAGGAGACTTATAGTCTTGACAAGTATCCCTAGACACCCGTCTGATCTTAAACGTGCTTTTTATTACTGGTGATTAACAGGCAACTGAGCACTTGGCAAATCTGGAGGGGAGAGACTTCACAGAGGCCCTGAGGCTGAGGGAAAAGGAGGGTTGCTAGCGGGCAGCTGGACAAGACCAAGCTAGTCAGGTGGCTTGTATTATATTTCTTGTCTGGGAAGGTCTTTTGTTTTAGCTGTCTCCAGCATTTCTTACATACCTATAACCTTATGGAAAATAGACTGAAGAAAGATTAATGTCTCAAGTATTAAATATTCTGAAAGATGGAAAATGCAAACTGAGAGACCAACAAAATACCATTAGGGGAGGGAGAAGAAAAAATTAAGTCACAGAAAACATCTCCAGAAAGGGTCTTTCAAAAGACAAATAGCTGCAAAATAAAATATATTGATAATATATTTTGACCAGCTTTAAACAGCTGGTCAAAATAAGGAAAAATAGGAAAAGAGCACCAAACACCAGCCTGCACCCCTAGCTGGGTGAAAGAACTTTTTAACAGTCCTGCTTTGCACAGGAATATATTTATTACTCACAACAAAATGACGTAATTGCTCACATAAAATCAGCACTTCTCCCTTTAAAAAAAAAATCTGTGCTTTTGCTAGGAAAGATATCTGTACTGTGAATAAGCAAATCAAGTTCTCTCTGGAGTGGATTTTTTTTTTTTTCTTATCCTCTGCAGTCCAGAGTCTGCAGGCCCCAAGCACACGAGTGACAAAGAAGCAGCGAGAACAGTCTGCATGAAACAGCTACAAGCAACTGCTCAAGGCTGGCTGGTTGGGTTCTTTTCCCCTTGACCTCCTTCCTCTCCATTCAGTGTTTTGAGAACTCCACTCCACAGGCTGATACAAATTACACAGAGAC
Source organism: Aegithalos caudatus (assembly GCA_013389925.1). Classification (NCBI taxonomy): domain Eukaryota; kingdom Metazoa; phylum Chordata; class Aves; order Passeriformes; family Aegithalidae; genus Aegithalos; species Aegithalos caudatus. Next base: position 337,989 of record WEIU01012882.1, on the reverse strand, counting down.
AAAATGCAGGTGCATCTACTCGGCAGAAATCACCCGTGCCCATGGCTCCCTGACAAGTTTATCCAAAGGCTGGGAATGCAATGCAGGGGGCAGGTGAAAAGTCTGGGCTGTGCCCAGCTGGGGGAAGAAAGCAAACAGGCACAGAGGCCAGTGGCACCTACATACTTACAACACACAGATGGGCAAATATGCTCCAAATATAACTCAACAAGAGAGGAAGATCCAGACTCCTGCTCTTCAATGCACAGGGAGAAATAACCTCTCTCCAGCTCAAAAAAAACCCAGTGAAACAAAACCAAACGAAACCAAACCAACCAACAAAACAAAAAAAAGCCCTGAATATTTTCTGATAAAATAAAATATTAAAAAAAATAGGAGGAGCAAATGCTTCCCCACCACTCCTCACTGGCCATCCCACCATGCCTGGAACCACTGGCTGGTAACAATCCTATAGTAAGCTCCTGCCAACAGTAAGAAAAGAAAGGGTTCATTACAAGGAAATACATATGTTTGCACTTTTAATAATATATTTTTATAGAGTATAGGAAATAGCAATAAAACCAACCTTATGATAATACAACAAAGTTAAAATATTTCTGAAGCAACATATTTCAAGACCAGAGCTTTCTGGACCTCCCAGAGTTGAAAATGCAGCCTTTACAGCCAGCTCCACAGGGATAGCTCTGCCCATCACCAGGATGGGGCTACCCAAGTGCTCATTTCATGATGAAAAAGGATCACGATAAAAAAAAAAAAGATGTCAGAATCCTGCAGACTTAAAAAATCAAACGTAATTAAAACCATGCAGAACTCATGTCTACTAAAGATTTATCAAATATTTAATACAGAAAACCCTGAAGCGTATTGCTGTCAAGTGAGCTAGAGAGAAATGTGCTCCTTTCCCAGCATACAGCTTAATCTGTTCCCAGGATGCATTTCTTTACTCAGTAATTTCAGTTTAAACAGAAATGAGAAGTGGATGTATATTTTAGTTAAATTACTGCCTTTCTTTAAACAGACGCTGGGTAAAAGGGGCATTAACCCCCTCTCCTTCCTGTGTGCTCAGTGCTGCTTATCAGCAAGATGAAGTAGTATCTTTCCAAAGCATGCCCTTTAATCCTTCTGGTGCCTAAATGTGAAGCCCCACCAGTACAATGCCCCCAGAGTGGGACATGTGTGGCGTGTCCACGCAGCTCTAATCTTCAATCAATTCCAGCACAGAGAGCATGAAACACAGCCAGTTAAATTCAGCAGAGCAGGACTAACAAGATCCCTGTCCGAGGGCAAGAGCCAAACACTTCAAGGGGTCAAGTTGAAAATGCGCTGCAATTTAAATTCTTCCCAAGAACCTAAGCTGCTTTCAGCAATTCCTATATGGGATAGGTACAGGATCAGATCACTGGAAGTAGTTGAGCACCTATATTATTAGTGAATTTGCCATATAGGAGCAATTAACAATGATTAGAGTCCTCTGCTTACCCAGTACATTACAGAGGTCAGTACCAAGCCCATCTGCAATGGCTACTTCCTTTTTTCAACCAGTAAAAACTTTAAGAAACGGTGTCCTAAAGTAGCCATAGAGCAGCCTGTATCTTCCCTTAGTGTGTTTTCAGCCTGCTGGTACCACACACCCCATGTGAACAGTCTTCCCCCAAAACCACTGCAGCTCCTCAGTAAATGAATCTTTGTCCAGATGGTGGTCTCAGCAGAAACTGCTCTAAGTACCTCCTAATACCTAAAAAAACAGACTTGGCTCAATCCTCCCACAACTGTCACCTCCTTGGAGATCAAGGGGACATCGGGATGGGAGGGTGGGGGGTGAGCAGAGAGGAGGGAATCTTAAAAAATAGACGCAATTATGGTTTTCTTGGGGGGAAAAAAAAAAGGCTATGTGAGTACATTCAAAAGCAGATATCCAAGTGAGAGAGTTTTGATCTTTATAATTTGTTGCCTGCTGCTACCCAAGAGACCACTGCATTACTGTCCATCACCTGAAAGATTAAATCCAGGATACAGGGGCAATCAGCACGCGGAAGGCTGGAGACGAGACGTACAGCAGTTTCTTCATCCTCCACTGCTCACTGTATGGCACAAGGCCACAGACACCCTTAGACACCCCTCAATTCTTCTACGAGGTGAAAAACTTCTGCAAAGGTAACTAATTTTACTTCATCTGCCAGGTAAACCTGGCAGGCTGGGAAACAGAGTATAATACGCCTGCTGTGTGTCCCTGCTCTTCCACACCCAGGAAAGACAGGAAAAGCAGTTCCTGGGCAGTAGAGTCGGAATCAAAGCAAAGGGGTGAACGGCTCCCAATGGCACGGAGTGGATCACCCAAACACATCTGCAGAAGAGAAGCACAACCAGCAAGGAAAACTGTGACTAAGCTCCAGGCTCCAAAGGCAGTAACTCCACAGTTCAAGCTTCCCCCATCAAAAGCTATTATCATCTAGACAAATTAAACGGACCATTTCTTAAGGCCACGATGCCCACAGAGTCTCAGGGGGACAATTGCAGGGGCTAACCCACAGAGCCAGAGGCGGGATGCGGTGACGGTCCACGTGGCAGCTCCAAGCCAAGCTAAGGCAGGCAGACCCACAGAGACAACATGCTCTCCTCCCTCCATTCCCCCACTTCCTCTTTAACAGTTCCCTAGCACCTATTGTCTTATACGCTGCCATTCAGCATTTACAGAGCCACTGTAAGCCACCTCCTTACACCTAGAGGACCAAGAAACAAAAGTTAATGTATATTACATGTCCTACAATGAACTGTGCTGAGCATCTATAAAATTCACAATACATTTTGAAAAGGCAGAAGTGTTGCAATAAAGAAGTCAAAGCAGGATGTCAGGGGGTGCTCTCCCAGATGGCAGTCCTGGTAATTTACATTGCAGAAGGACTAAATTTCAGAAAAGGCTGTTAAAATTTTGTTGTAACAAAATTTAAACCAGTCTTTCTTCTTTCAAGTTTCTGATAGAACGTCTTTTTACCTGCCACACCCGATCTCAAAGTAAGTATCAGCTAAACTACATTTTATCCAGCTCAACACTGCATTTTCCTCTCCTGAACAAAATTAACAGCCACCCCCAGCTTGAAAAGAGATTTCTTAAACTAACAGCTGCATCAGAACCAGCACTGAAATGCCTTGAGAGTTTCTGCTTAAACCCACACTTTGAAAAGTCATGATGGAGTTCATTTTCATAAATCTGAAGAGAGAAGTGAAATGCTTTGCTAAAATTTGTTCTGCATAAGAAAGGTACCCTCTGGAAATGCTTTTTGCAGGATCATAGAGAGAAAGAATATGAAGCCATTCTCTTTGTTAAAGAGCAAACTGATTTTCAGAGGCTGTGTTTTAGGCTTAAAGGGGCAGTTCAGAGATAAGATGGCACTTCAGTGTTGTTTTTTACAGTATTTAGAGTTTCCCAGAACTCTATAATACACATATCCTAAATATGTATCCACACACTGGTTAAAGCCTTTGCTTTGTTTCTACTCTGTACCAACACTTGCACGGAGTAGTTTCATTTAAAAAAAAAAAAATCTAACAAAGCCTACTTGATCCCTTAGTAGAAGGCTGTATTTTAGCAATGACTGCAAGCAGAGCATAATAGTACCAGCTACTGGTTAGCCCACAGGTGGGCTGCTCTTGGATTAAACAAAGGTCAGAATATGATAGCAAGCCTTGTAGTCAAGAAGGTGACTGCATCAGAAGGATGAGCTGAGACCCATACTTGAATTGGCACCAATCACAAGGGGCTACAACTCCTTTTGAGTTCAACAAATTTGAAGCAGACTTCACAATGTTTTACCATCGCAGGCAGAGAGCACAGGCTGGGGTTTGACCCTGCACTCTCCAGGCAGGATGGTGGTGCCTGCCCTGGGAGCACTGCACCATCATCACACCTCTCCCCTGTTTGGTGCCCTTTTCTCCTTCCCACACCAAAAGCCGGTCGTGCCCCATTTCTTCCCTCCTCCCCACCAAGAGAGAAACAAAGGGTGGCAGTCTCTAATGGCTCCAGACCAAGAGATCTGGGGCTTGGTTTATTACATGCTTAACAGAGCACTGAATTACTGGTGGTTATTGCCTAGTTTAACTGCTTTCCTTAAAAGAGAAACATGAGCAAACAAGCATGTGTCATGAAAAAGCCCCTATTCAGACAGGAGCTGACAAGACAAAAAGCATCCAGGGTTTATGACTGTTTACTACTAGTTTTGCATTCAGGCACCGGCTGAAGTCACAGCAAATGCAAAATCCCCACTTTGTCCACCACCTCCTTAGGGGGCTTGTCTAGCCCTGGATTTACCTCCCGAGGCTAGAACACACTAAGTACCTGAGACTTTAAACCACACCAACTTAGCATGTGTCAAGGGCAGCATGCCTTGTCTAGACAAAGACTTTCAAGGCACCTTAGTAAGCATATCCAAATCTCACATCTTCAATCCCAGTGGAGACAGAAGTCCTGAGAGACAGAATCCCCCCTCAGAGCTCCTCTGACTGATGGGGAACATCCAAACTTCAGAAAATGGTACCAACCACCCTTTTTCTCTGAAACACCAGAGTTAAAAAAAAAAAAAAATACCCCACTGGAGCAGAAGACAGATCTGCAAGCAAAAGGGTAACCTGAAGCTTGGGCACACACCTTCCCAATGACCAATAATGAGGGGGCTTAACTGAGAAGCAGGGCAGGAGAAAAGCAAACAGACTCTGTCATTCCCATCTACCTAGTCATCTATTTTTTCATGAAACTTGTAAGAATTTCGGACCCATAACCAAAATCAAAACACAGCTGAAGTCAGCCCTGAGCTTGAAAAAGTGCTGAGGACAGAATGAAGTGGACAAAGCTTCATTTCTTCAGAAACCCAGGGTAAAAAGCAACCACAAAAAATGTAAAGCAGGTACAGAACACATGTGGAGCAACACATTAATGTAAAAACAAATATACCTCATTCATCTTGGCAGAACTACAGCCAATGTACCAGAGGTCATGTGGGTTTAACCATATCCTTTCTATTTCTTAGTTACTTTTAGACAGGAAAAACAAAAAACAAAACACCAGACAAGCCTAGAGGAAGAAATGCAAAAGATGATAAGCACAGAGTTTAGAGGAAGGGAGACTAGCAGGAGGAATTCACCTACATCAGATGAGTATGAAGGAAGACAGCAAGGACAAAACAAACCACACAAAGGGAGAGAAACCTGCCAGCACTAAGAAAAAGGACAAAATTACAAAATTCATTATAAAAGGGAAGATTAAAGAATAAGTCAAAGAAGTTAAGGACTTGAGGCACTTCCGAAAAGTGTTATTTCTAGAAAGAATACTTCTTTCTCTCAAGTCTGACAAGTGAACATTGTCTCAAACCAAATATGTGCCAGCCTTTGCCCACACAGCTCTAACCACAAGCTCCAGAGCCAGGCTGACATTCAGTTTAGTTCTCTTGACTTCAGCAGATAGGGTCTGCTCCTAGAGAGTCAAAGTACGTTTACCTTTACAAAAAAAAAAATGTAAGCTAAACCAATATACACCTCAACTCTGCACAGGGGTGGCTTCTATCATACTCTTATTCCACCACACTTCTCTATCTCTCAAGTGACATTTACATCTCTTAAATTATGAGCATACAGGTGGTTTCATTCCTGCTGGCCTAAGACAGCAAAGATGTTCAAAACATTTCCCTGAAAACATTCAAACCATGAAATCCCACATTTGTTGTGGAGAAGTTTAGTTGGGTGCTCACAAGACTTTCTGCTGTCACGCAGAACTGTTCCCGAAATGAGGTGGTTTTGCTGACAGCTGTGATTCAGACCCAAGTCCCTAGTCATTTCAGCATGTTGTTTTTGTCATCTTTCAAAGCTGTCCATAGTCACTATTAAAAGAAACCCACAAAATCCAGCACAGCAGAGGCAACCTCAATCTCTGCCTTGCAAAGAAACTTGGGACTGAGCATCTTTGGAACAACCCTGTCTGTGTCTTGGAAAGAGCAGCATCTCAAGGTCAGGCTATAAACACATCTCTCTGGGAAACTCTATACTGCTGCTGCGTGCACAATCCACACAGGAGAAAAAGGAATAGCCTCTGAAGATGGACAAGCTATTAAAATTTTACTAGGTGAAATGTTTACTGAAATAAATCTAGTCATTTCCGCTCTTGGTTATTATCATAACACATACGGCAACTGACACGCAGTTAATGGAGCTTTAAACCAAGAGCTCCTGCAAGAAAAACACAACCCAAGCTTTTCAGCTAACCTTGACAAAAAGGTTTTGGTAAATTTCAGCAACACAAGTGGCTTTGTGATATTCCCAGTTTATTGGGCACCTCTCACTCCCACAAATGAGCACCATCTCCGAGTAGAGGGGGTGAGAAGAGGCACTGCCAAGTCAGCAGCCTCCACCACCACTGACAAAGATCCACAACCAGTCAAGGCTCAACAGACAAAACTACCACCCCAGAGGTACCATACCACCCACACCCTCTTCAGTGCGTTTTCATCTGCATCTGCCGTTTCACAGCAGCCAAAAGCTGCGACAATGGCACCCACAAAAAAGAACTCTTAAAGAAGAAAGAAGAGAATATGGGTTTCTTCCCTTATGAAGAAGATTCTTCCCTCCTCTTTTCCTAAGCATAGGAATCCTACAGGGTGAACAGATTTTAGCAGTAACAAAACACTTTAATATTCAAGTCTAATGGCTTTGTCTCCAAACTCACAAGGATCTACAAGTTACTTTGATACCATCTTTATAGATCTGAAATGCTGTTTGCATTTCTTTTTCCCATCTTCTCCTATCTGAGTTACAGAGAAAGATTAAAATCCACATTATGGTGCTACTGGGTCAAGAGATTCTCCAGCAATCCCAGGTATCTCCCAAGACCCAGTGCTTTCAGCACAGCTCTCAATCGTGTAAGCCAGCAGGATCCCTCTCCCTGCAGGAATAAAGTAATCAGATACCACCCAAGGTGTTCCATCTGTCTGCTTAACCTTCCCTTCTCCTTTCTGCAATCCTTTCTGAAATCCTTCTGATGGGGAGAACAAAATAAAACCTTCCCCTCTCCCATCCAGCCCAGTGCAACCATAGCATATGTATACAAAACATTCTTTCTTGTAACACCAGCACCCTCTGACTACACACTCTGTAAGCAAAGAGCTTAGAGGTGCAGAGCAGCAGCAGACGAGGACACTCCAGCCCTGATCACAGCAAGGACTTGATCAGTGAACAAAGCAGCAGGGTCAATGATAGTGGTTTCATTGCCCATTTCTCTCATCCTTTCCCAATGCTCAGCACAAGCAGTGCCACAACACTTGGTCCATGAGGAGTCACCTCCAAACTCAGCAATCAGCCCAAAAGAAGTCTTCTCAATAACGAATATATCTTTATTCCCGAAGAAGAAGCCGGAGCATTCTTCCATTACCTCAGATGAAACCTAAGGAAAGGTAGCATTACTCAGAACTGATTTAGTGCCTCAAGCCATTCAGAAGACCATAAAGCCACTGACAGACAAGACAAGCAACTCATTCACAAGGGCTCTTTGATCTTAAATACAAATAAAATTAGGTCAGTATTAAAGATTTTCATTCCTTGCCATATAAGATTGCAAAAAGGCTAAGAAAAGCTTTTCCCATTCCTTCTTTTAACACTCAAGTTATTTAGCAAGTAACATTTCTTTCACATGACTTGAAACATTTTCTCCACATTCACTTGTCATCACCTCAGAACTTAACTCTTGGTGAAAACACACAAGGGGAGCTGCACAGTGTTCTCCATAGTCCCCAAGGACAAGTCAGACCAGAGAACTTCAGTGTGTTCCACAAGGGGGAAAAGAGCAAAGTACACCTTTCACAACACTCAGATTAAAAACAAAAGAAGAAAAAACAAGGAAAATAAGATTTTTCATTTATTTGTTATTCAAAGCATTCCAGTGATTTTTAAGAGATGAAGATGAGAAAGCCTGTGCTGTCACTATTAATAGGCTGACATTCTTTCTTCCCCCACAAGACCACACCAGAAACACAGGCAAAGGCGACAAGTTAAGAGAGCCTGGAGTGATGCCAGCTCTGCCAAATCCCAATTCTGCAGCACAGGGACCACTCCAAACAGACCCCAGGACAAGCTCTCATATCCCAGACTCCCCTGTAGTTCTCAATGATGCACCTTTGGTTCCTTCTCCTGTGACAGTACATCGTTAACTTCATCTGCTGAAATACCAGCAGCTGACAGGATAATCTAAGGACATAGCATCACCTTGCATTTTCGATTTAACATGCTGAGCTGTGTTAGGGTACCTTTAAAATTTTATTTATTTGCTTTCTAAATCAACCAAGAGCTCTCATATGCAGAAGAAAGCCCCTGAAGCTATCACTGTAATGTGATATCTGCTCATAAATGTCAATATACCAACTTTAAAGGTATTAAAGCTGCTGTTTAGTCATGGTAAAATAACCTAATACCTTCCTCACCTCCTTTACAGAGAGCAATGGAGTTAAATGTGAGCAATTCAGTTTAGGCCTTTCTGCAAAAGACAGTTAAGCAGAAACCTCACCAATTGCAGGCCAGCACATAACTCCACCACAAATAAAAGTAAAGCAAGCAGGGGTACCATGAAACTCGCTCTATGAGATCCACCCACCCAGTCACCCGAGGACATTTAGACCCTTTCTCTAGGCAGGTTTTGAGACCACAGGCTCAGCATGTAAAGTCTTCCCTCTCTTTGGCATGGGTAAGCATGAAAACAGCCAATTCTAAGGCAAAAGAAGTGATCTCTTTTGATTAAAGCACATAACTACTTCAGAGGTTTAGATTGCACCTCTGTCATGTATTTCCTGGGTGGCTGGGAATAAATTACATCAGTTCCCCACCGAATTTCCCTCCCACCTTCTCACCCTGAAATAAAGCACAGTGGTTAACTTGAGTATCAGAGAAGTACATGAGACTTCCACTTCCTTCTGTGTTTATAGGGGAGATTACCATGCAACTGAAAGTTCGGTTAAACAAATGTTGTAGAATATGAAACTTCAAGTACTTCAGGAATGTCCGTGCAGCTGCTGAAGGAAGATCCAGGATATTGTCTCAAAAAAATCCAAGCATTAATTAGAGAAAAGATACTTGGATTTACAACAGGCTGAGATTTAAACACAAGATTCACAACCAGACTAAATTCTACTAGCTGAGCTTAGAGAGAGGAAGAAGCAATACAACAACACAGGTGGGAAAAATAAATAAATAAATAAACAAACAGGTTTGATGGGAAAGGATTCCTTACAGAGAAGTACACATTCGAAAAATCAGTTTGAACATCGGGTGCTTAATTACAACCCTTATCAACATCATCAAAAAGCTAAAGTACCTCTATAATTCTCACCTGACAAATAGTAACCTAGATTAAATGCATTCTCTATAGAAGTATAATCTATCTGAACAGGAAAGCTTACTGCTGAAGCACAGAGAGGAGACACAAGACACTGACTGCTTTTCACACTGATAGATTTATTTCTGCAAAACTTCTGAGGGATTTGATTAAGAAAAACTGTCTCATGTAAGTTCCCATACTTCATATAGGAGTGCAGAGAATCCTAACTGAGAGCAAGCACATTCACCTCTCGGTACATGCAAAAACACTTACTTATGAGGGGTTTTTTAGTAAAATGGATGTTTCCCTTCAATGATTGGCAAGTAGAGTTTTACATGTCACTCGCTTTCATACATTCACTTCCAAGGCATCTTCACTCCTACTATATATCCCACAGAGAAATGGACAGCAAAGCTGCTACATGCATGATACAGGGTGGGGTCAACCTGTCCAACCTCAGACGTTTAGAGAACATAAAGGTGAGACATTCATCAAAAGTTCCCATTTTACCTAAGAGACAAAGACTCAGGTAAAGAGCAATTTATCTCATCCTATGGTAGTGATCTCCAGAGGCCATTCCCCTGTCATATTTCTCCCCACTGAGTCCAAGAGCACACAGCTCACATCAGACAGCAAAAGGACAGTAAGCAGCCCACCTACTCAAGCACCTTCAGAAGTACCATCCAAGCCCACTGTACAGAAACAAGCGGTAAATTACCAAGCATCTGTATGTGAAATCAGCTCTCACTACAAAATGCATTTTTCACCCATCAGGCCACCACAACTGGAGATACACAGCACTATCAGTTTTTTGGGAAGCACAAAACAAATTTCATTAGGGCTTCCAGTCAGCAAATACCTCATCATTATTTGCAATTTCTGCAGTTGCCCCAAGAATTACTTTGATTATTGCAGCCACTCATGGTAGGGGACTACAGATAAGGGTTCAACAGCATTTTGATTTTCTTTCTGTACCCCTATCTGTAAGGGTTTATAACTCAGTTACAAGTGTTTCCTCTTGACAACAGCCTCATAAGACAAGTATAGTTGTGCTTGCTTTTAAGTTTTCTATTGGTTTTCCTTTAGGAATCACAAAAATAAAGAAAAATAATGGACCAAAATAATACTGGGGGGTCCCCGACTCTAAGATACGTAAAGCCAAGCAGGGCATAGAGTACTTTACCACAACACATTGAGACCCGTAGACATCAAGCTTTTCTGTTCTGCATTTGAAAACAAAACAACCCAATACCACTAGACAGCTCAAAGTTTAGAAGCAAGTTTTGAGACAGGTTTATTTTGTTTTGATCTTACAGTTTAAATTAGAATCATGAACTCTTGCCCACTGTCATTCCCTACAGCTACTCTCTCTCAATCCTGGGAAGAAGCTCCTGAAACTGCCAGAGCTTAACTGAAATTGTCATTTTTTTTAAGACTTCAGGTAATTTTTTAACAGTGCCAGTCCCAGAGTGCATTAGCTTTGAGGTAAATCAGCAAGAATAAACTATTGCCTTGGTAGTCCACACGAAGTTAATAAAACAGATTTGATGCAATCAATTATTTTGACCTGCTGCCATTATTTTACCTACCCAAGTAACACTTTCCCATTTCACCTCTGTCCTCTAGAGAAGTTTCCTCCCAGTTGGCAGGAACTACAGCCAACAAGTCCATACCATGGACTGGTACAACAATCGAAGATGGCAACACAAATATTTACACATAAAACCTGCATAATTTTCAAAGCCCTAAAATATCCAGTGAAACTAAGCAGAACTGCATGGACAGACAACCTGAAAGGAAAAGCCATTTTGGGGAATAAGACATCACAGAGTGAGTAATCAAAAAAGAAGCATAGGGATGTCACATATAGACAAATGGACTGGGTTACCACGTGCCGAGTGGCACTAGAAGGAAAACCTTCAGAAGCAGGTACAGGGTAGAGCAGCACCACCCCTCCAAAGCTGCAAATCTACAGTGCCCAGAGGGATCTTTCAGGACTTTCTCAACCAGGTGAGAAGAGCAGTAAGCAAGTGGACCCCGCCAGCAGCCCCAGAGCCAGGGAGCTATTGGGGTGCTGGAGGCACACAGGGGCAGGTGAGGGAGCAGACAAACGTCCACGGCGCACGACCAACAGCCACAGCAGCCACATCCTGACTGCAGCCCACAGCAGACCTTCTCCAGGGGTAGCACTACCTTGCTCCAGGAAGAGAGTGGCTACAGCTCATGTGGCTCCTTCAGCCATAGGTATAAAGCCATGAGTCACTGCAATCCCTGCACGGAGAGCAACTGTTATCAATGCGCCACGGACAGCTCCAAAGGGGGGTGACAGAGACATAGATAAGCCCTACAATACCAGTATAACTGCATCCATGTTAGGAGTTTTACCACGTTAGCTCTTTTATTGCTAGACAGGCCAATCAAGACATGTTGGCACCTGCAGTGTCCTATTTGTACAGTGATAATGACAGCCACAGTGCCAGAGCAACCCAGGGAGGTGCGGCTCCGGTGGGAAAGAAGCATTTTGCCAGGAGTGTGAAGCAATCTCACCCAAAAGGCATCCCTTATTCTGGCACACGGTCACAACACAGCTAGGAGGAAAGGGAGCTCTCCTCAGCCTCGGTCATGCTGAAATCAGCACAAAGACCTGTGTCAATGAACACAAGTTCCCTGGCGTGCATAAACCCAAAGCCTGGCTGACTAGTGAGCTGCCATGGCTAAAAGCTAATCTCTTTCATAATATATGCATTTTTAATATAAATTATATGTGCTAGTATGTTTCTACTAACAACTATGGTGTCTCTTACCTTTTCTTATATTAAGCACTTCCCTGACTCCACACTACTTTTTCTTCCCCACAAATACTAACAGTCCTGTAATTCATTCTCTACATTTAAGCCATATTCTCTTTCTTCTTCTCCTGACTTCCTCTGTAAATTCACCTTCAGTGAAATGCTTCTCTCTGAATTGTGCTACTATCTCTTCCTAACACCAAATCTTCCCATAGATTTCATCCTTCACTTGCAACTATGATGCAAGGTTAAGCAGGAGGCCACAGAAGAGCCTTTGGGAGATGTCAACACCCTTCATGCCCACACAGGTGAGCTGCACAGGGCATTTGAGATAGGACTTAGTTCCACCAATTTCTAAGTAAAGTGGAGAGAAGCCTACTCCATCCATACATACCTCTGTCTGATCCTTATGTGCCTCAAAAGGGCAAATCCTCTAAAAGGCTGAGCATCTCCACTCCCCAGTCTCTGAGATTTCATCCTTCTTTAGTGCTGCTTTTCACTGATTTCCAAATCAGCAGCAAATTAAAACCAACACCACTGAGGTCAAACTGTAATTATTCATTACACTCAGAACAGCAGATTTCACTCTGCTGCAAGACAGCAAAGCCTGGGAGAGCAGGGGAGTGCTTTGCCAGCAATACTATCAAGTCTCCAGTCAAAAGCTCCACTTTCAAAAAGCTCCTCTATCCTTTTTCTAACACTGAAATAAATACCACACGAGTTAGGACTACAGGGCCCAATGGCCAACTTAGAGGAGATACATCAAGCCTTGCTCAGGACATGACAGGGGATGAGGAATGAGGCTTAGGTGGAGGTATCATGAGCTTCACAACAGCATATTGGCCATTCAGCAGTACTCCACAGCTTGTACTTATTTTTTGTGCCTCTGTGAAAGTGTTTCATAATGCATCCAAGGCAGAAAATACACTTTGGAAATAATACTGAGATGCAATGTCAAAATCCCCAAGCCCCCTTCAATCAAAGCTGCCTCAAGGTTCCCAGAGGTATGCACAATTGTGGGCTTTTTCCTCCTCCTTCCCATAGTTGTCTGATTTTAGAGCCAGCAGTATCATTTCTTAAGCCTGTGCTAACCTGAGAAATAATCAGGGACCCATAATGTTACAAATATAAAGTATTTGATAAGAGAACTCTTGTGCAAAGCTATGACATCCCCTCCCAAATCCACCTCTCGTTCAAGCAAGCTGAATTCTTTCCACCACTTTCTGTGGGCTGAGGCCTAAAGTAACGATGCAGATAAGGATCTTACTGTAACTTTGACTACAGTCAAGCTCTCATTGTGCAAGTCAATGCTATTGAGCTTAAATATCAACGTCATCCAAAGTCTGGTGGAGCCAGTGTACCAACAGAAACATAAAATGGAAAAAAACAAAAATACCACTTTTCTCCACAGAAAACAGACCTCAGGAGGGTAGGTATACAATGCACAGGGCTAAAATCGCTCTTGCAACAGTAAGTACCACTTGAAAAGATGACTAGAACATAATGTGTATATACAAACACATGCTAGACCACATGAGAAAAGTTAGCTAGCATTCCAGTCCAAAAATTTATACTAAAAAATGTATATGCTGAAGGCAAGGAAATGCAAAGGGTGAACACCTCTTATAATGCTGCATTGCCTTTAGGGACGTTCCTCTACATCATTCCCTTGGGTGGGAGGTGCAGACCTGCCATCATCACAGAGACCAGAAGAAGGATCTCTGCACGTTATCAAGCCAAGGCTCTGGTGCTTGGAAGTTGACAACATGTCACCAAACTACATGACATTGCTAGGAGAGAAAAAAAATTAAGTAAGGAATGGAAGGTGTACATTCCTGGTTTTCTCCTTTCTTCACTATCCCAAAATGACTAAAAAACCCTACTCCAGGTCTTAGAGATAAAGCTCACCTTCCTCATGCCTGGTCCAAGAGGAGACCTTGATGTGAAAAACCATCCACCCATACAAACCCAGGGAAACAACTACTACCCACTGCCAAGGGGGAGAGAGCCCACACATGCAAAAAGCAAAGAGAGAGTACCAGATGATTTCAACTGAAATATTTTCCACACCAGTTGAAATATCTTCCTATAGAAAGATGAAAAAAAGTTTCTAGGAGTCAGCACAAAACTCTGGGCTGGATCTTGTTACATACATGACATCCAAGCCCTGCACACACCCAAGTCCTGGAGTGCTGGGTCCTCTTCTAATTAGTTCAGAATAAGGAGTCCCTGCCCCAGGAGTTTGCAAAACCCCCACATTTTCCAAACAGACAGATGGGACTGGAGGAGGAAGAACAAGAGGGACATGTGGTTACCCATAACTGGCACATTGCTTTCTTTTCTCTTTTTTTTTTTTTTTTTTTAATAAAAATAAATATCAGTAATCCCCACTGGCCACCTGCCTAGCTTTTGTATATTTAATTAAGAAGGATTTGGGTGATGGAGAACTGGTCAAAAGTTCAGCCAGTTTAGGGGAGGACAGAAGAGTAAACAGCTAGCTGAAGGACCCAAAAAAATGCCAATATTCCAGCCACTGCCTGGTCCTTCATGACTTCTAAAACAGCAAGGTCTCACTTTGCAACATAATCCACAAAAAAACAGCGGAGTAAGGGAAGAAGTGCAATTCATACTTAAAAGAGAGCTGGTTTGGACCAGTTCCTGACAGCCAGTGACTTCACTGATACCCAGTACAGTTTGTCTTTATAGTGATAAGACTGGAATTGTATTCATGTTTAACAAAATCATTTGAATCCACAATGATGTCCCTTTAGCAGCAAGAGAAACAAAGAGGCGAGAGAGCGGAAAAAACACCCTTAACTGAGTTACTAGAGAATACCAAGAACTATCCTATCTTCCTACCACCCCAACACAATCACCTTGTAAAACAGAAAGTCCATTAAGACAAAAATAGGGTATCCTTAGCGTGGGAAAACATTTAGCCAAGTTTTAATTTACTTTCAAATCAGCATTTAAACGATCACATCTTACATCACTTCCTTTTACGAGCCAGCAGTTAGACAATACACATAATTTACATGCAGTTTTGGAAAGCTGCAACATAGATCAACAAAAGAAGCCTTCACTATGAATTAACTATTACAAGACTCTTAGAAAGTCACTCCAGCCTGCATTGAGGGCAATTAGGAGTATCATTCCTAACTCTCATCTTTCTGGTGCACTCCTGTTAGGCCTCAGAACTCCCACAAATACATCCTTCCACCCATGTCATTGCTGCCACGAGAGAATTACGACGTCTGTGAGATATAACAGCACACTCACAATGGTTAAAGGCGTTAGATGTCTTTAACAAGACACATACACAACAAAAGAGAAAGTGACTGAGCAAGTTAACATAGTTCAGTCTCGATAGCAAAATTACAAAGTTTTATGCCTCTATGAATGATCAGATGGCAGATATTTTAAAATTTCAAAAGTATTAATCAATTGCCTTTAGATCACAGGTAATTTTTGCATAAAAAAAAAATAACCCACAAGGGAAGCAGACCCCCAGTTCAGACCTTATCCTGAGACAAATTTCAGGAGTGTTCTCATTTGGTGCAAGCCAAACTTCATATGAAGCTTACTGCTGGATGTGAAAAACTAAAATCTTAACCGCAGCAATGCTAAAAATGCTTCTCCCACTACTTGCAAAAGATCAGAAAAAGCCCTCAAGGCAGCCGATCACTCGGTGAGCTGGCTACAAGTCCCGGTTACACGGCAGCGAGGGAGGGGAGGAGAGGGGCAGCACACCCGTGCGCCGTCCCAGCCGCAC
>WEIU01012882.1:279238-317191 GCA_013389925.1 Aegithalos caudatus | reverse complement strand
TCCGCCGGCCGCGGTGACCGGCCCGCGCTGCCGCTGCCCAGGGCAAGCAGGGGCCCTGCAGCCCCCGCTGCGCCTCTGTGGGGCTGCGCGGTCAGTGTGGGTCTGTCACGGCTGGCATTCACCGTGGGGTGGGGTTATTTTCTCTTCCCATTCCCGGTGAGATGACCAGCAAAATGTCACACTTACGCCCTGCCCCGAGACCCCAGGCCCGCAGGAAAAAACATTCGTGTTCCATGAAGAGATCTCTACAGAAAGAGCAAAATCCTGGCCCACAGAACCAGACCCATCTCTCATATTTTAACACCTCATTTACTGACAGGGCTGTCTCAGGCCCCCTTCCCGCCCAGAAGAATCCTCCAGCAGAATTTGAATCGTGGAAAACTCTCGTTAACCTCACTTGAGCAGGACACATCAAGCAGTTACACACAGGTGTAAACCTTGGCAGGATTTGTTTTTCATTGAAGTTCTTTATCACACTGATACGGCAGAAATGTTACCTGCTTGCAAGAGGTCGAGTTATGTTTCCTGTGGGAACCAGGGTTTTCCTCTCTCTTCTAATTTAACCACAAAATTACATATACATAGCTATAAGTATCACAGAAACATACTTTTGAAACAAAGCAAACCTGTTGAGCAGAAAGTGTAAGGATAAATTACCATAACAGTTTAATGGCATACTTCATTTTCACTTTAAGTGTAGATACAAAGAAAGGAAACTCCAGCCTAGACCAGGAAACTTTTTTCTCTGTATAGGAACCTATAGTCAGGAAAATGTAACTTATTTTGAATGAATTCATCTGCCTGAGTGCATCCACAGGAGTAAGGTCAAGTCTAGAGAAGCAGTAGGTTTTGAAAAGTGGATTTCCACAAAGATTCATTTTCATCGCCCTGGTTTACATTACATGGCTTATTTAACTCAGCCTTTTTTATGTGTAAGAGAAGCCTTGGTAGGTCAGATCCATTGCCTGTCTGTCCTGACATCCATCTCCAGATGTAGCCAGTAGTAAACACTGAGAGAAGATCACAGGGATACTTTACCGTCCAGTAATACTTCCCTGGCTTATTTTACCAGGTCTCTACAGCTCAGGGAGCTCTTTAGCAGCATTTGGTGTCACTGCATTTTGTATTTTTGATTATGTTTTCCTTCCATTAGATCAGCTGTTTACTTTGTGGATTCATATGTGCTTCTGGCTCTTGCAGTGTCCTCTGTCAGGGAGTTCCAAAGCTGAGCTAGTATGTTATGTGGAGACCACCTTTTGCTAGATTAAAAAAAAAAAAACAAAACCACTCTGCTGGTTCTTGTTTTGAAAGAGATGCCAATTGTTTCCTATTAATTTTCTTCATTATGTTCATTTTTTATAGACTTCTGGTGTGTTTTACCCTCAGTTTTTGCCAGCTAGCAAATTCTGGTCCGTTTAGTGATACCATGAATGGAACTCATTCCAGATTTGCCCTTCATTGAACCACTTCTGTTTATTAATGCCTTCCTTTTTAAGATGGGTAAACAGATTTCATGCTGGGTTCCCCATGCAGCATCATAGTGATGTCCTCATTTCTAGTCCCCTCCTGATCCTTCCTTTCTTCAATGTTGTGGAGTATGAATATGACATTTCTGTGGAACATGTCTATTATAACTCCAGAATCCTCTTCTGTAATGTTAATACTACCGCAGAGACTGTTGCTGTGTGTTTCTGGATGCTGGAAGATTTTCAAGCCCAAACTCTGAACTGTGAGTTTTCCAAACCCAGTACATAACAACTTTCTTGTGCCTCCAAAAAGTATAGCCCAGTTTTTTTAGAGGTGAGGATCTGAGCCCAAATACACATTTTCACCATCACGCATCATTTCAGCGTACCTCTGGTGTGGCTCCACCACAGTGTCTCCTCTCTGCTTTAAGCTTTTGTTTTATTACAGTGAGTTCAGTTCTTCAGTGTGTTTTAGTATTATACTAAAAATTGTGAATTCTTGAAAAGTAAGGCATCCCCTAACTTTAGGAGGAAAATGGTTTTCATAAAGCAGTAAATGCAACAAGAGAGCTTCCTGCTAGTTCTCAGGGTGAAGCACCACGACGCCTCACCTTCCTTTTCCTTCCTACTCAAGTGGAGGGATGAAAGGCTTCCTTTCTTGAGGAAGAAACCTCTTCGACTGCAGTGAAAACCACTCTGTTCACATGTTCGTCATGCTCTTCACCAGCTCAGTGTACTTACCCAGTTTGAAAGTCTAAAGGTTAAAAGACCAAACCTAAAACCACTGGAAAGAGTCTTTTAATTCTTCCTCATAGTGAAACCAGCAATCCTACAGGAGACGGAGTGAGACAGCCATCAAAAATCATAATGAAGACTAAATGAGAGGAAAGGCATTTTCACCCCTGTGGATCATCACCCCACGGAGCACACATGGTGTTTCTAATGACAAACTTCAGTAGAAGCATCAAAAAATCTGAGTCCACTCCATCCATTTGGGAACAAAGCAGGAGAAAGCTGGGGCCTGTGTGCTGCTTTCCATCACCCTCAGACACAATTGCACCCATTCCTGCTCACTGTACTCATAGCAGTGAAGGGAAAAGAGGAGTTGTAGCTCCCTGAGCAGTTCCAGCATCCCTGAAAGAAGGGTCCTGACCCTCCCTTTCTCTGGCCATTTATTCCTGTTGAATGGCACCTCATCCCTTGTGTGGGTATGAGCATTCCTACAGCTGTGTTGTGAGCCAGGATTCAAAGCAAATCTAGCCCACAGAAGGAAAATAACTTTTAATGTTACTACTGATCAGTTCCCTGGGCTGGTGTGCCTCCTTGAGCAGTTGTGTTAACAAAAGGGAAGCAGAGGGGTCAGAAACTAAGTGGAGGGCAGGAAGTATGACCATAGCACTGCCTCTTGGTTGTGGCTGTGGCTTAAGCCAATTTCAACTCTCAGTGGACCCATAGGGGTAAAACCAGAGAAACTTCCTTCCTTACTGGAAGAGACACTGTGGGAGTAATGGGAACCCAACATTTATGCTTTAGCCACAAAAGAAATTCCTTGCTCTCTATTTTTTTTTTCAAGTTCTTTGAAATTGCCTTTGTTCTATAATTTTCTGCTTTTAATGTGCTGGGGCCCTAATCACTGACCAGAGATGCAGAGGTCATCAACTGTACTAACTTTTTATGAGCTTAATCATCAACAGTATTCAAGGAGATGAGTAAAGAGACAGGAAGTTCTGAATTTTCATTTTGTTCTACTACTGATTCATCCCGTAGCCTTGGGGCATCTCATTTCCTGCTTCCACTCCCATTCTCTATGTGGAAAATGGGAGTGATTTTGACCTCCTTTATACCGTGAAGTGTTAGACATGTGCCCTGTCATACTCCAGGGAAATGGTTCTCTCCTTGGTTGAAAAGATCCCTGAGGGAGGCTCAAGTTGGGGTGATAAGTAACACAGTTCAGGATAGTGAACTGAGTGAGGCTTTACACAGTCCAGCTCTCCTGCTGCAAGTGGGATCGTGAGGGCAGAGGGAGGCTGGGAGACTGTTCTCCTCATGCTTTTTATTACAACACATACTGGGAGCGGATCAATTACAGAAGAAAGCCACACAGTCAGCATCGCTCCAGCTTAGGCTCCTCTCCTCTGCTGTTTCCACCACCCCTATCTCACACCTCCGTGTGAGAGCTGCTCTGTATGATCACTGCTGGCACACCCAGGTTCTTTCATACTGCATCTTAATGTCATATGGGATGGACATGTTCCTGCAGCTCTGGTTGCCCAGTTGCACATACTGCTGCTGGTCACATTCTGCTGCTTCCCTCTCTTCAGGATACTGAACTGCCTCCCAGACTGATGGGTTTCCCTCCTTCCAGCACACACAAGGCTCAGACACATTGGTGGACCCCAGCTTGGGGATGTACATGCAGATGTTGATGTAGGTGACACAAAGTTGCACAGGGCCGAAAAGGAGCAGCTTTCCACCAGTTGTACTCTTTGAGGCCATCAGTGCCCACACCCTGGCTGGCTTCCTCTGTTAGCATTTTGGGGACTGGATTGAAAGGACTCCTGAAACACAGGGGCTGTGTAAATATAGCAATCCCGCTAGTGCAGGAAGAGTGGCAAAATGAGTCAGAGCCCTTTCCACAGCTGCTCAGTACCATGCGGGAAGACACAGTACAGTCAGCATTGTCAGCATTTTGGAAATGCCCACCTTTCTCCATCTCCTGCCAGGCTCCACATCTGTGCTGTTTTTTCAGCTGTGCTAGTATGGCTTCCCTGTATTGTGGTTTGGTTGCTAGGCTGATCTTAGCAAAAAAGAATACACTATCTTTATTTTTTTGCAAGTTTTGCTTTACCTCTCATTAACACCCTGCTTTAAATTAGTGGTAGGCAGTTACTTGAGAGTGAGAATGTCTCAAGTTGTTATTGCACAGAGATCTAGGTACCACAAAACCATGTCCTGAAAACATTTTGGGAAGAGTTACCTCAAATGGCACTGCAGTATAACTAACCTAAGGGGAAAAGTTAACTGTAGTCCTATAATAATTAATATCACACTTGTGCAGTACTGGAGCACCCAGCAGTTATAACTTAATCCAGATCACAAATGAGCATATGAAAATGTTCTTATGAAAATAACAGAATTTTTATGTAATTTTTTAATGCTACTTGTGATTAAGAAAGTTGGTACCTGGTCCATCTAGAATCACAGGACATGAGAAGCTGATGGCTGAAATGGCATGAAGTTTGCCAGGACAACATGCTTCCTGAAAAATCTGTGAACAAATCTAAACCAGCAGAGTGAAGTTCAGAAATTTGCATCATCCAGCTGGGGCATTTTGAATCTGACTCTGAACATGCCCACACAGGATTTGCATCCACAGAGCCATAACCTCTGCGAGGAGACTGCTTCTGCACAGAAGGGTGATTTCACGTTGCCACAGTCTTTCACTAACTCCACATCCCTAACTGATCTACCCAGACTGCACTCACAGTACCGTCCAGAATCTTGTACTTCATATCAGACAGTTGTCAGTCCTGCAGCTAGACTTAAACCAGGCAACGATGCACAAACCTGGCATAAAAAATACTGTTGCATGCTTGGGCTAATTGAGAAGATTCCATGTATATTTTTGTACACTGCCCATGCTCTAGGGTTTTAACAAGCTAGCTGTTTCTGGGTCTGCTATCTGTCACACAAAGCATGCAATTACTGAGTGTGACTGGCTGTCACAGGCTATCTCTGCTTGTAGCTAAGCTGGCTTGTAGCTATCTTCCCATGACCCAAGTGTGACACTTATTTCACCTCTTATACAGGGCCCTGAGCCATATCTGCAGTGCCTATGAACAAACTCTTTTCCTCCCCATCTGAGTCAGAACTCCTCGGGGAGTATTGTCTCTCCTCACATTTGTCTTGATGTGCCTTATCTCACCCAAGGGCACCTGGGGATGCTCACCCAGAGTTTCTGGGATCTGTCTTCAGGAGAGAGACAACCTGCTTATGCCACATTTGTGTCCTAGAATAAGAAAAGTTGCTTTGCCAATGTGATGGTGGCTGTGGCTGTGCAGGCATTTACAGGCAGTGCTTGTGCAAGGATCTCCCAGGCCTTCCCAACAAAGCACATGGGGATGTATCCTATGCTTTTCCTCCTGCTCTTTGGCTCTTGTCACTGCATTGTCCTTACAAGAACCATGTGATCAAACAG
This sequence comes from Aegithalos caudatus, assembly GCA_013389925.1. Lineage (NCBI taxonomy): Eukaryota > Metazoa > Chordata > Aves > Passeriformes > Aegithalidae > Aegithalos > Aegithalos caudatus. The sequence goes on along the minus strand of WEIU01012882.1, from coordinate 311,527 downwards.
ATAATTATTGGAAATAACACCTGTTTTCAGATTTTATTTTGTTTTATCCAGCTCTGTTGTGTCCATAGTCTGGTGGAAGCAGAAAGGCAGTGAGTATGGAGGTAGTTGTGTTGTTCTTTCAGAGCCCTTCAGCTTACATAAACAGAGTTCAAGTTGAGTCTGCAAGCCTGCCAGGCTTGTGAGCAGATCAGTGGGGATCACTTTTCAAGAACTGGGGCCTCGTTTTGGCATGACCCTGAACATAGTCTTGATGTGCCATATAATGAGTCAGAAATGCCATGACGATGTGATACAAATCACTGAACCTTTATGAACTTATTCTGTCAATTCCAATGTGTTCAAAGAATTCTGAGGGAGTCATTTTGTCACAGAACATCTAATGGAGAAGATACCGAAGTCAGCTTAAACTTGGTAAAAAAAGGCATAAAGCTAGCACAGAAATATTTCTCTATACTTGGGCTAACTGAATGGAAAAGATGATGTTACATGTCTGCCTCTGATGTGGAGCAAGCTGATCCAAAAACCTTTACAGATCTGGTAATAACCAACCTTTAACACGGCCTGAGCTTGTACAGAAGTCACTGTGTCCCCAGAATGAAGCTAATGCACTTCTGTAGACAGTGGGCTTCTGCAAGAAATCAGTGAGAGCATAAATTCCTGCAGTGCCCCTGCTCTGGGTACAGCCATCTTTAATTCTGCAAATTTATCCCCATGTTAAACTTCATGCATTGTGCAAGCTCCCTGTGAATTCATAAATCTTGGAGAATTGTGACTTAGTGAGGTAAATTATGAAGTTGAAATTAAAGTGCAGAGCATGTATTTTAAACAAACATTAAAGCTACTTAAGTCTGCCCTTTGAAAGCTTTCTTCTTCAGTTTCCAAGTCACTTTTATTTGAATGTTGAAAGGATTTTCATTTTATGTTATATTTTACAATGAGTAGAGTTGTTTTTGGAAAGTAACTTTAAAATGAAGAGTAAATTATCACAAAAATGCAAAAGAAAGGGGAAAATAAAGCTTAGGTGAGAATTAACTTTTCTTTCAAATGAAAAATTAAAACCCCTGTGCTGCTGAAGGAAATTTAGAACCACGTAAGAATTTCCACAATTAATATGCAGGCTTAATTGGTTTAATTTTCCCTTTCATTTTATACAGCATGAGGTCCAAGAGGCCATAATTTCAGGAAAGTCTGGCTTTGTCAGTGAAGCTAACTTAAAATATTCCCTCTAATCCCTCGTTTCACACCTCTCCATGGGCAAGTGCTATTGCCAAACAAGGATTTGCAGGGCTGAGCCTACATCAGCTGAAAAATAACACTCCCCAGAAAGAATCAGTTCTGATGCCTGGAAGTGGCATCACCAAGAAGGCCATGACAGCAAAGAGGCACAAGTGAAATGGTGAAATGACATTGGCAACTTCCTAAGTTACCTCCAACAGCAAAGCCAAGATCTCATGGGGCTGCTGCTGACATGTCAATAGAAATACCAAAAAAAGGTCCAAGGGAAGGGACAAAGCCTCTAGGCTGATAGCACCCTAGAGAGTGTAATTTGAAAAAAAAAAAGACACCCGCTGATCATAATCGATGGCTGAATGGAAAGGGCTGCTGATTGACACAAGATAATCCTCCATGTGTTGTTTCTTAAACAAAATGTTGTCATCAAAATACAGTAAAATTTTGGATGTTATGGGGCATTGCTGGGTTTTGATAGAAAGCACAGTATTTTAGCTACAGTTTGGCTTTCAGAGGCATTTTCTTTCTATTTCTAGATCTTGCTAATTTACTAGGACTCTCTTCTGTATGATATATTTACCCTCTGTCATCTGGTTTTAACTAAGCCAATAGGGCTGCTGTGACACAGCAGTTTGGTAAAGTCCCTTGGTGTAACTGTTAGTGAAGAACTCCTAATCAATGAAATTACTTTTTCTTCTGAAACGTGGACATTTTAGGGGTCTTCTGGTTATAACAGAAACACTGAATATAGAGGGTCTACAGAGAGCTGTTATCTCCAAATAAAACATGTGGGTTTCACCTGTCCCATTTGAAGAAGTGAGTACCTCCAGGGTGAACCTTCAGGTTCCTCTCTTCATGAAACAAACAATGAAGTGGCACAGAGGAATGGTATCTTAGCAGACCATGAAGTCATGGTTAGTTTGGAGGCTGAAGCCTATGCTGTAGACACCTCAGGCTGGTGTGATGAATCCCTTGCAGCCAGACAATGCTTTTTCATGCAATGCCAGTTTTTACGATTTTCTTTGCAGTCGTGCATACTTTGGAAACTGTTTACCCATTTGACTATCAAAGTGAAGTCAAGGGGACAGATATTTAACTGCTGTGAATTAGGGTAGCTCTGCTTCTGAGACTGCATGGAAGCTGTGATGACCAACTTCTCCCACTTAAGACCGCTGTTTTTACCATGCACAGTCATCATCAGAAATAAGGATGTTGTTAGGCGGTGGTGAATAGGCAATTTGGCCTTGGCTCAACTAACCATGAGATGGAAAAAGCAGGAAAACTTATACAAAGAAAAGAAGAACAACTCATGATTTCCCAACAGGACTTTGAAAACTTTTTTCTGCTGCTTTGATCATTGTTGTCCCCTCCTCTCACAAAGCCCAGCCTGGAGCCATTATTTGAACTAGGTGTAAATACATTGGGAAAAATGCTGAGATGAAGGCATACACCACAGGAGAAAGTCCCAGTTGAGAAGACAGCTCCAGTACTAAAGGTGGTAGGATGGCATGCAAATGTGCACTTCTGAATAAGGGTGCTCCCCCAGATCAGATCCTAAGTATTTGGCAAGAGGCTTTGCAGAGTTCCCCAGCACCACTGCCAGATGTACTCAAACCCTGCCTGCAGCTCCCTGCCTGAAAATCAAGTCCTTGATTTCCTCCAGGAAAGAAAGGGTGTCTTTACACTGATGATGGGATCTGAAAGTTGGCTCACTGAGGATGAATGTAAGCTCACCAAAACAGTTTTTTCTTGCACGTGAATTTTGACAAGATTTGGGGTAAAAACCTCTGGAGCTGGACTGTTCTTGACCTACATGGAATCACACCACTGCAAGAAGAGGTGGAGATCATGAATCTCCACCAAGATGGACACCTGTGCAATAGAGGAAAAAAAAGGCCCTGTCCTGCTGTTCACTGGCCTCAGCAGGAAGAAAAAATGTATTTTTGTACTGTTGAAAATGCAATACCAAATGAGGGAAGTGAATGAGTTTTAAATAAGGGCTACTAACCTTAGCACGAGGTATTTCAAGCATTTTATTGTAGTTAGTCACTTTTACCACAAAAATAACATAGGACAGAAACACTATGATTTTTATGATGAAATTTTACAGTCAGGATGTAAAATTATATTTAAATATCAACCTTTTCCCTACATCCCACAGTTTCCAACATGTTTGCATACTACATTTTACAGGACAGCAGCTAATACCTACACTTGAATCTTATATAGTTGTCCAACATCTCTAAGCACTTCAGAAAAAAACCCCACATTATCGTCTTTATCAAAGTTTTGAGAAATTTGAGGTCACAAGTTCTTTTATACCAGGAATTCATTTGGGATTTGAGGTACTAATTTGAGATGAACTATTTTCATTCACACTTTGCGTGTTATTTTTCTCAGCAGTTGACTTTATTTACTCTTTCTCAATCCTTTATTTTTCTTCAGTGTCAACATCCCAAAATGATGCAGCTATCTAGAAATTGTGGTCTCCCTTGAGAAATCCTGGTGCTAAGCATCTTGCCCCAAGATCACTTGCCTGATGAAATCTGGAGCTATACTGGCTTTTCCCAGAGCCCTTGGTGCAACATTAGGGTCAAGCTCCTAGACTGACTGTCTAAGGGACCCAGGACCACACTGCACCCCTGCACCCATAGCACCACCACAGTGTGTTAATGCAACCTGGCGTCCTATAGCACATGGAGGCATCATGCTGCACTGCCAAACCACCTCTGCCAAGTCTGATCAGTCTTCTGTTCAGATGTTGTCCAGATGTGTGCTAGACAGTGCAAAAAGGGAAAACACTTTTATGCTGTGTCATATCATCATATTTCAAAAGATAAAACAAGACAGGTTGTGTCTTCTTGCCATGCTCTTCAAGCCTTTGACCCAGCCTAGGGCCTATCACTGCCAAGGATACACATTACATCCTTGCTGCTTGTCATTGCAGGCTAAGGATAGTTTATGGCTAAGAAAGTTCAGTCAACAGTGTGATGAGGTGAAGATTTGCCCTGGTAAGATCCTATTGATGGATGTATGCGAAAAAATCTGCAAAAATTGCAAAGAACTATCTCAGACATATCCTTACCAAGCCACCTTGTCCACAGCCCTCTTCTGTCCACCCCAGAAACAGTAGCATGGACTGATGAAGTAAGCAGTTCTTTAGACTCCACTGGACTCTAAGAGCCCAGCTACACAAGGAATCTGTAGGGTTGGGTTTACTGCCCTTGACTTCGGTCCATTGTACTAGATGAAGTCCCATTACTCGAGTGCCCTTGACCTGTACCCTAAAATACTCAGTCTTGGAATAAAACAACAGGATTCCATTGAGCCCCTAGATCACTTGTATGAATTTTTAATCTGCAGTGCTCTGGGGCTTGCCTGTCCTTTTCAGTTGTCTGTTTAGTCCTCTTTGAAGGCAAAGAAACATTCATCAAATTTGACTGCATTTTAAGGTATGTAGAAATTTACTCTAGCCAATAACAGATTTCTGCACAAGTATCAGAGGTGGGAATCATTCTAAATGTTGTAAGATATCTACAGCATAGAAGTCCAAGCTTGACCTTTTCACTCCTCACTCTCCTCATAGTAGTCAGCAAAGAAAGAAGGGCAGCTCTTGGCCATGATTCATCTCATGTGAAATAGGTCACATGAGTCACTTTCTAGAAATGCCTAGTTTTCTGTGTTGACTCCAAAGGGAGTCTAGATATACACTACTCAAACATAAATGGTTACACTGCAAAAGTCTGGAGTTAGATAGGATGAATCCCCTTGTCTGGACTTAATACCTTATGGAAAAACCTTTTTTCTCACCTACTTCCTATATCAGCTGTGCATTTGACTGCTGCTCAGGTGTCTCTGAGTATCTGCTGCAGAAGAGCTAATTTGTTCCTTCACCCAGGAGTGGCAAACAACACTTCATCAAGATGGTTACAGATAAGGGTAGTGGCATTGACTGCAAGAGGTGAGAATCAGCAAATAGGATCACAGAACAGTTAAGGCTGGGAGGCAGGTGCCTCTGAGAATTGTCTAGTCTGACACCTGGTCAGAGCAGAGTCACCTAGTGCAGGTCAATTAGGAATGGGTACAGTCAGATTTTGACTATTTCCAAGGATTGGGACTCCACAGCCTGTCTGGGTGGTTACCCTTTTAGTAGAGTAGTGGAGGAGGGGCAGGGGCAGTTAATGTTGAAATGGTATTTCTTGTATTTCCTTTTGTGCCAGTTGTCTCTTGTCCTTTAACTGGAGTTAGAGTCTGACTTAATCTTCTTTAGTCACCCCACTAAGTATTCGTACACAAGGGTCAGATCCCCCTGAGCCTTCTCTTTTCCAGGCTGAGCAATCTCAACTCTGTCAACATCTTGTCTCTTCATCACCTTCATGGCTCTTCACTGACTTGCTGCTGCAAGTTCCTGTCTGTGTTGTACTGGGAGCTGAGAACTGGACCCAGAACCCCTGATGTGTCTGTCTACCAGTGCTGAACTGATGGGAATAATCACCTCCCTCACCCTGCTGGTGACCCTCCTCCTAATGCAGCCCAGGGCCTGCTGGCATCATCTTGAGGTATTGCAATAGACAGGGGCAGAGGGCAGCTGCCAATATGACTGTAATTCACTGCCCAGGAATGCCAGAAGCGTGTCTTCCAGTTAAAGGGCAGCAGCCTTTAGGCAAGCCAAGTACAGGATGCTAGGGATGGTGCTTCATAGGGAAACTCTCTGGGAGGGCAGGTAGGAGGTTTATGGGGAGAACCACTATTCTGGTATTAGCCTTCCATTGCTAGTGAAAGAGCTATATAATAGCATGGAATCATTTAGAATGGAAAAGATCACTCTGGGTGATGGGTTGGTGGTAGGGAAGTGGCAGCTGCTCTCCATACAAAAGGAGATTTGCCCTGTTGCTGGCAGGTGGGGTAAAAAGAAAATAACATAAGAGAGTTTTCGTGTGAAGCGAGGAGAAAGGAGTGACCAGACACAAGCAGATATATCCAGGATCTCCAAAGGAGTGAAGTCTCTGACATTTATGCATAAAGTCTATGACATTATGCAGGTGGAATTGTGTGCAGTCTTTCTTGCTCCAGAGCCATATTTCCTGAAGTCTTCACTGTGATTGAACGTGGATGGTGTATCCATTTAAACATTCTTTTAAGGATCCTGTTGGAGCTACTTGTATTGGAAGGAGCCACCAGTAGCCTTGCCTGGACTATGAAGAACATATTTACCATGCTGATCTGAAGGATGTTCTCCACTCAGGCTCTGGAGCTGTATTGTATTGTGCACAGTTCTAGCAAACCTTCAGCCTCCCTTAAAGACCTGTAAGACAGGTAAAATGGAACTCTTATTCTTATGGAGATCCTCAGGGAACAACTGCAGAATGTAAAGGATCAACAGCTGTTTCTGTTTTCTGAAACACACTCCTTTGCCCTAGAAGTGGGTCATGGTGCATATGGAGCCAACCTGTTATCTAAAGCACAGGATTTCAAAATTAATATAGCATACAAGTGGGTTTTTTTAATATTTTGACAACACTCTAGAAAAAGTTGTGAGAAAAGCTGGGTTTGTTACATTATGACCTCCAGCAGGTCTCCTAAGCTCTCCTGGGCCTCTGTTTCTCATCTCTTCCAGAAAGGCCCTGTGATAAGGAACACATGGCTGTCGAGTGGCACTGGCAGATGAATGGGGGCTGCTGCTCTACAGTGATCAAGCATCTTCCCAATGGTGGGCCCATTTCTCCTCCCTCACGGCCCAGCTGGTCTTGGCCCAAAGCACTAACAGGAAACAGCTCTGTGTTTCCATCCAGTTGGAATGGTGATATGGCTGTGGGGAGGACCCAGAGGGCACCAAAGCTGGCACCAAGATGGACCCTGGGCCGGGGAGAGCTGGATGGTGGCAGTTCTCCAGCAGCAGCCTGCACACTCTTCCAGGAGTGACCCAACAAAACACCATCTTCATTCTTCTGCACAAGGGCTATTTACCAGTGTGTCCTGTTGGCTGTGAGGGGACATTTGTAAAAATTTTAGCCACCTGAATGGGTCACTGAAGAATGTTGCCAGGGATTTTTTTTCTGGTTTTCCTAGTCCACTGAAAAATGACTCATGTATTAGTGGAGATAACAAGAAGTGCTCACTGAAATAAAAATTGCCAGTGTTCAGCAGGGTGGCACCCCTGCTCAGTGCATTCTGTAAAATTCCAGCAGGCAAGGAAGGCCACTTGGCTCTTGTTCAGGAACTGGCAGGAAACAACCCCCACTAAGCTGTGATTCAACACCAAGAAAAAAAAAAAAAAAAAAAAAAAAAAAGAAATCTCTTCCTCTATAACAGGGAGCATGGATGAACATGGTTAGGTTAATAAAGCTATGCTGCCCTGTCACATCTGGAAACCCAGGTTGGGGAGAAAAACAATCCAATTAGCTCCAACTGGCCTTACTGTAGTGGCCCTAAATCAGTCCCTAGATAGCTGTTGCACCACATAACTGCATCCCGCAGTGATTGACTACATGCTCTACAACATTTGCCACAGATGGCAGCTACCAGCCAGCAGAGAAGGGTGCCCATTAGCAGAGAGGCAGAACTCAGCTAAAAGTGCCTCCCCCAGCCTCAGAAAGATGGTAATGGCATGCAGCAGAGCTGCCTCCTAGCAGATGCCCCTCCCATGCAAAAGGGGTTGCTGGTCTAAATTGAAAATAAAAAAATAAGACTTAAAAAAAAAATTTAAAACCAAAAAAAAAAAAAAAAAAGGAAAATGGTAAGAAAACAGACCCTACAAAATATTTTTTCCCCCACTTTTTCCCCACTTTTTTTCTACCTCACTGTAAACCACCCAGGCAAAGTGAGAGCTTATAACCTTCCTTTATCCCAGGTGCTAAAGCTTGCTGTGTGCAAAGAAAAAAAACCAAACCAAAAAAAAACCACCGTGAGAGCCTGGCTGGACTCTCTCAGTTAGCAGGTGTTGGAAGCCTGCAGGGATCTGCAGGTTAATTAATACTGACTTACCAGGGTTGGGGAGCTTATTAGCCTCCACCCTAAAAACGAGGAAGACAGGAGGAGCCCTCTGGGGGGAAGGTAGGTAATGTTTGTGGGGAGGGAGGCAGGCTGAGGCAGAGCCAACGCTGGGGAAGAGGCTTTAGGTGGGGCTTACGATTTTATCCCTTTTCTCTCGATAAAAGCAAAGTTGAGAATGTGTGTTTTTACACTTTAAAATAAGCCTCTAATTTGTCGATGGTTAGCAGGAGCTTTGGTAACTGCTGTGCAGAAGCCAAGTGAAACTTCCCCACTCCGTACCCCAGAGGAGCCGGGCGAGTGCTTTGGTGTTGCTCACCTTTGCTGTCTCTAGCCCTAAAGGAGGAATTTTTTAGGCCTGTAAGGGAGCGGGGGGATATGTTTGACTTGCTGTCAGGGTCTGTGAGACCACATGCTTGACTTGCCAACGTTGCTGTGCTCGCCTGCCTGCATGTCATAGGATATACGTTGCTTTCCAATCAAGTCCAAAATATCGTTGGCCAAAGCCCTGTTTACTGTGGAGCAGAGAGGGAGGAATGGGAACAACACAGGAAGGGGGATGGGCCAACTGTTTGGCATGGCTACAGCTCCCAGCATCTCTGCAGTTGTTTATAGTTCAAACAACCGGCTGATGGCACCCACTTGCACCTTCTTGCTCAACGATGCCTCTATCTCCTCTTTCACCCTCCTCCTCCTTGCCTTTGAAGTGTTGACACCCTGACAAACTCAGCCCTGGCCTCCCCGGGGAGCAGGGTGAGGTTTTCCAGGCAGCTTTGGGCCGTACATCCCACCTTCCCTGCTCCTCCCTGCTCTTGTCCACAGCATCTTCTCACATGGCCCCAAGCATCTGGGGCAGCTCGGGGTGGGAGGCAGGTGGGAGATGTCCCACCACTGTCACAGGGAATGTGTGCCAAACCGCAGATCTAATGCTCAGACAGGTGTCAGTGAGGAAGAGGGACATGGAGCACCCAGGAATGAGAGTGAACAAAAATGGGCAGAAAACACAATGGCTTGGTAGGGAGGGAAATGAGGAAATTGGGAGTAATCAGTTACTTCAGGGCACCTCTGAGAAAGAGGTTAGAAGGGTGACAAGCATAAAACTGATGCCTGTGGATCACCCGTATCACCTGCTGGGCGTGTGAAAGCCCTTCTCTCCTCCACTATGTTGGATTCAGACCTCTCATCCACGGTGAGCTCTCAAAGCTAACCTGTGTCAAAATAAGCTCTTGGTGATGGTAACATTTGCCTTTGAAAAAGTTTAAAAGAGAAGAACAGTACACATTTCTGTTTTTGGGGGGCGGGGGGCGTGGCTGGTATTCCGGGGAGTACTACTAGGCTCCAGGCTATCACTAGTCCCAATTCTCAAGAGAAAATTCTGTGTTTCATTTCACGTGAGAAATAAGAATGAGCTCGTTCCCATTTCAGAGGTTTTGCTGGGATGCCCCTTTCCCTCCTCCAGCATCTGCAACCAAGATCTAAAAATCACAGAAGCGATGAGGGTGGTGCGCACCGCCCAAGGATAATTCTCAAATTCCTGCTCCCCACACAGCACATCCCACTGAAAGCTCTTGCTGCAGAGGTTCAATCTCGGGCCACCTAGTGGTACTTCCCAGAAATCGGTATTACGGGCAGCTCCAGGAAATTAAGTCCTCAAAAAAGGCAGAAGATTGAGAAGGAGATTCAGCAGGAGCTTAGATATCCGAGCACGCTTTGCTGCAATTGCACCGAAAGCCCTTTTTGCTGCTGGCTGTGCCATCCTTTGCGGCGTGGACCAAACGCTGAGCATCTCGGCAGGAGGTAGCAGGGGGTGCAAAGCCATCCATCCCCCTCTCCTAACACCTGGCTTGCCTTGGTTTCCTTTGCTCCGGCCTGAAAGCACTCGTGTTTGCAAATGCCTTGGATGAACAGAAAGCCCTCTGTTCCTGCCTAAAGGATTTAGGACTGGGGCAGGGGAAAAGTTTATTGTCCAGAGGTAGGGAAGGGGGAGTATGTCTGGTGCCATATCCCTGCAGGCACTGCTGTGGGGAGAACTGGAAGTCAATGAGAAAGAAATCCATGCAGAACCCAGGGTATTTCCTAGAGTCATAAAGTGCTGTGGAATGGACATCTGAGGCTGGAAGTAGCCAGCTTGCATCAGGAAGTTCTGAAACGTGAAGCAAAATTAAATTCATCATTCTGAGTGCTATTTGCCTCTTGTCCAAGAAGAGCTTGACTGGTTCTTTTTTTCTTCTGCTTTCTTGACAGTGAAACCCAAAAACCGTAATTCATTCCTCCTAAAATCAGCAGGCCCCCCAAAAGGCAGGTCTTTAAATTTCTTTTGTATTTAGTGTTCTATAGGTAGGAAGCTTTAAACACTGCAAATACTTGTTTTGCATGAGAAGATACTAAGAATCTCACCAAGTTATTGCTTGCCAGAGCTAGGAGTTAATAAGAACAACAATTGACAAAGGTTTACAGTAAAATCATGAATATTCACAATATTAAAACAGGTACCAGTCTTTTGAATGAGTTTCAGTCTTCTCAAAGCCAAAGTTTTCTTTTTTATTTTCTTTCTTTTGTTTGTATGTTTCATTGTTGTTGTCTCTGCAGAACATCACCCAAAATCTCAAAAAGCCAACTGAGAGTCTGGTTTAAAGGGAAAAATACATAATATGTAGAGGCAAGGGTATGGCAAGAATGTGATGATTGGACATACCAATCATTTCTATGGCAACAGAGGAGGATATAACAATACTGTAGAACTGAGCAGAGGAGACTGGGCAAAAAAAGATCATTATTTTACACTACCAATATTTTCATTCACTTGGAGAGGTAGGATCACAGAATGCAGAAAACCATATGTGAAATATCCCAAATTATTATTTATAATTCCATTTTAACAGTTTACAGAAGCAAAAAAAAAATATATTGTACACAATGTGTGTGTCTGTTCTTCCAGGGAGTGTTTGTAAATCCACATAACTGTAAACAAAGGATGTGTTTTGTGAGAGTGCATGTAATACTCTTGGAGTGTGTGATTGCATGTACAGACACAGTGACTGAACTTTCAATATCCACAAATCTCTTGCTTTTCTGTACCTTTCAGATGAAAATCATAATTTTTAACACAAAGAGTGATCGTTTTAATATTTTTCTTGTAAATGTATTCATTTCTTCTCCTTTTAGTCACCATGGGTGGGATTTAGCTTGCCTAAATTATAGTACCTGAATGTGAGATACAGCTTAAACTGTAGTGGTAGACAAGGAAGACCAAGCCCATACAGTTGGTGGAGCCTAGCAGGCTACTTTCTTCCTGAGGTTGATCCCAAGATTTGGTCAGCCAAATTGCTCTCCAGACTCCACTAACTGTATGGTCTAGATCCTTGCTGCCTGTACCAAGAGCGTAGACACCTTGCTCTCACAGACAAGTGAGAGCAGACACTTGGGCTTTAGACACTGAGGTGCAGTCTAGCTGCCTTCCCACTGATGTCTGACACCTTTTCAGACCCCTGTGGGTTGTTGTGAAATCCTGGGGGGGGGCTGGTGCCAGACCTGTGGGAGACTACAGGAGCATCAGCTCACAACTAAGCAAGATAACCAACATCAAATGGCATTAGAGCTGAGGTGGTTGGGTAAACCCTTCAGAGGGTAGCAGCAGGCAAGGAGTTGGGTATGAAGCTGATGTGGGGAGTCCAGGGAACAAGTCTGGATCAGCAGGGGATGGTGCAGAGGGCACAGGTACCACTACAACATAGCTGGGGCAAGGGCTGGTCACCAGGTCCTGAGCTCACACATAGCCCCTGCCACAGGGGGTGCAGGGTACATGTCTGGGGTCCTGTGGGAGGCTAGTCAGGGCAATTACTCTAACACCCTAAAATCAGGGTGAGATTAATCTGCACTTTTGACGTTCATAATGAGGATACCTGCATTTGAGCCTGTCACCCACACTTCCTTTTCAGTAGCTGGAAAGAAACAGGAAGTTGTATAATCTATTCTGAAGATCCACTATTGAAAGAGAGAAATTAGTCCCTGAAAATACCTATATCTCTCCTCTGACCACAGAGGGAATCTTAGTGTAGATGTGTTTGCTGTAAAATGGGTCAGAAGTGCCCTATTAGATGTACCTCTAAAATCCAGAATGAGCACAATATGAGTGCTTATGTCATCAGATATGAGATAAAATGTACACGGATGTAGCCCCACAATGTGGAGCCTTCCTATCCATTCACAGGCATTATCTCTATCATGATATTGGAGGTAGTATCAACATGAGTTGTTTAGATTAAACACTGATGATGTCACAAAAATGTTTGTTGGTTGAGCCCTTAAAGGTTACTCTGTTTTCCTGTCTGGAGGAGAGAAAAAGTACCTACTACCCCTCACTGCTGCTCCCCACGGATCTATCCTTGCTGTTAATTCTCTTTAGCTGTTTCTGCATGGCAAGAACATGTTGAAATATTATTATCTTTAATTTTAGAGCAGGGTCAGGCGTGGAGCAAATACCAATACCAAATACAAAACACAGATGTGTATTGGGGGTGATAAACAGTAGACTGACAGCTTTGTTCTTCAGCTCTTCCTCTGCAGGAGAGCACAGACCTCCTCCCATTGCCCAGACAGCTTCCACACCTGACCTTGTGAAAAGGCAATACAGCCCCATATTCCTTTTCTCAAATAGGCAGTAATTAGTCTTGCACACAGTGGTAACTTTCACAATTCTGACATCTCTCCAATGGAAGTGGAAACAAAAAACATGAGCTCCCAGAAGGTTCTCTCTTCTCTTGGAGAAAGTCAGACACAACTGTTTTGAATTAAGGTACAAAACAGCCCCCCACACAAGGTCAGGGATGGTGCTGGAAGTCTCCTGCACACCTACATACAAACACATACTGTAATACAGTGTAGATCGTAGAGTAATTCAGTTTGGAAAGGACCTATCTGGGTACCTTCCATTCATCTGGGCCACCCTTTCACTGGAACGTGGCTCTCTCAGAACATGTTGATCAGGGCCTTGGATAGCTGTGTTATCAACATCTCCAAGGACAGGGGTTCCTAAATAAGAATCAAAACCCCCCCACATGGTTTGGTTTTTCTTTTATCTGATTGGGATTGTTTTTGTCACAACCTCTGCCAGCTGCCTCTTGATTTGATCTTGACCTTCACTGTAGCTTCTTAAGGTATCCTTAGAGCCAAACCCCTGAAACAAATGAGCAGAGTGCATGGTGGGTGGAAAGCTGGCTGCATTGCTGAGTTTAAAGACTTGTGGCCAGAGGTACAAAGTTCCACTGGCAGCTGGTTGCTAGTGGCCTCCCTCAGAGGTCATTGCTGTTTAACCTCTTTGTAAGGAGCTTTGTCTCCCCTTGTTCCCAGAGTCTGCCAAGGCAGCACAGAAGGCAGGCAAGGTGGGCAGGCATGACTTGTCCTTGCTAAGCCCATACTGGCTGTTCCCAGTTATCTGTCTGTTCTTCATGTGTCCAGTCACGGCTTCCAAAAGATATGTTTGTAGCCTTTCCAGGTTAGGCCAACCAGCCTGCAGTTCCTTGGATCCCTTCTCACATTTCAGATGTGACATTTGCATCTTGCCAGACTTTGGAGGCCTTCCCTGATGCCCACAGCCTTCCAAAGATGGCAGAAAGCCATAGCTGCCTCTCTTAGCACCCTTGGATGCACCCTGAGTCCCATGGACTCCTGTTCTGCCTGTCTGCAGGCCACATACATTTTACAATGTCAAAGCATGGCTGTGGGCCTGATATTTTCTGAGTCTGTAAGGTTTTCAGCCTGTCAGTGGCTGATTCTCTTTCCCAAGAGAAAAATTTCTTGGGAGAATTTTCTTATAAGGACAGTTCCTGTAACAACTATCATAGAGTCATGGACTATGCTGAATTGGAAGGGGTTGATCAGGATCATCCAGTCCTGGTCCTGCACAGGAAATCCCAAGAGTCACAAGTGTCTGCGAGCATTGTTCAAATGCTTCTTGAACCCTGACAGACTGAAAACCTTACAGACTCAGAAAATACCAGGCCCACACACAGCCACCTACAATGTGATGCTCTGTAGCCAGTGCCAGGGAGTGCAATCTTTTAGCTGTGTTTTTCTAGAGAACTAATCACGTGTTTGTAGTTTTGGCTGGGAGATTAAATAGGAAACCTTTCTCACTGCTTTGCAACTGAAAGTGACAATGTCTGCAGAGATACAAGTCAAGCTTTTCTTTCCTAAAAAGATTTGCAAACACCATCTACCCCACCCTTAGAAACTCTACAGTCCTTGAAGCAAACTTTAAATCCTCCCTCATAAATGCCTCCAAAACCAACACAACACTCCCTGGAGAATCAGGAACTGGAAAGCAGGTCTGAAAGTTTTGCTGTTCTTTTTCTTCCTTCACACATTCTACTACTGTAAATAACGTACTTGTATCAAATCCTGCTTCTTTCTCAGCAGCAAGGGGTAGGATGTCTGATGGCCAAACTGGCTGCAGGCTTCCACATCTCAGGGTGCTGAATGGATCCCTTCACAGCTGACCTATGGAAGCAGCTTTCCCACCTTTCTTCATAAGGCAGACATCTAAAACAGGTCAGATGTTTCTCACAGGTACTGTTAGTTGCGATGGATGCTGCATGGAATGCATGTTAAAAAGTGGCTCAGGTCTCTAAATGTGTGTTTCTGGCCCCTACACTGGCCCTCCAACTAAACTCTGAGTCACCAGACAAGGCCTGGTAGAACTACTATATCTTTGGACGTATTTAAACAAATCTGGAGGGAAGCAAATTCGAATTCTTCTCTGAAAGGACCAAGCAAGCCATCAGTACCAAAACCAAGATGTTAGCCTGACTACCTCAAATGATTTTGAAGACAAAGATGATTTCTTAGAAGCTGCAAATTTGCAAAACGGTTTTGTGCGAAAAATATGTTTTTTGTGCTAGCTATATCCTTATGCCAACTGTCAGAACATTTCACTGTACACTAGAAGTTCTCTCTTTCACTGACTTGCCTATGGTGATTTAGTTGGAAAATAAGTGTAAAACCTGTGGGTGCCTATATCTTCATAGGCTTAGCACAGGAGAAAAGACAGTAAGGAATCCAACCCCTTGCTCTCAACAAACATGTTCAGAAGTTGAATGCAGGGATTAGCCTAGATACTACCTACAACATTGCATCAACGTCATGTTTGCATAGTTACTCCCAGTCCCAAAACAAACAGTAAGGAAATAGTGAATCAGACCACAGAGGTTTCCAGAAACCTGAGCAGACAGACTGACTGAGGTGTTTGTGCAATGAATAAAAGACTGTCACTTCTCCCCAGCCAAACTCACTCTGGAGTAACTCAGTTTTGCATGAAGCACCTGTAGTTTCAACATGAGGACTTTTATTTTTCTGATGTAGACTTGAAGTTGAAAAAATATTCTCTTGTCTGAGCACAGTACATTCAAGGAGGGTTTTTGCTTCAGGACAGATAATTCCACAATTAACTGAAACTTGTGCTTTCTCAGCTGAGCCATGTCTGCATTCCTAATTCATCGTAGGTTAAACTCTGTTATCTTGATTTGGGTTGTCTGTTAGAAATAAATAGGATTTCCTCAGAAAAGGTATTGATAAAAGATGCAGGTCTAGAATCAGCTTTACTAGACAGTGAAGTGTTTCTACTGAATTAACAAGTATTTTGAGGTGAATTAAAATTCCTTTAAATAATAATATGCAAAAAGTAAAGAGATATGTGAAAATATTAAAGCCAGAACAAAAATATTTTTCATTTCATTAAATTGCTTAAGATATCCTTGGTTTTATTTCATGGCTTTTAATCAGCTGTTGTCAGAGGGCTATAATCTGTGCAGCCCCAACTTTTTATGTACGCATTTATTCTCTAGTGGATCAAACACAACAGATTCAACAGCTCCCATTTTTCCACCAAAGTTAAGTTTAGAGAAAGTAAAAGCAACCATAATCTGTACCTTTCAGGTATGAAACATTTCCTCTAAAATTAAAGAGAAAACAGAAAACAAACAAAAAGAACCCCCTTTATCTCTACGCCGAGATAAATCTATCTGTGAAGGTAATACACGTAATGAGAGAGGAAAAGGTGCCAGTAGACAGGTGTGACCTGGCTTTCATTAGCCATATCTTTATCTAACTGGGTGGAGACACAAAAGAAACAAAATCTTTCCATTTAGCTGTGTCATTATGGGGTGAGGCACCCTGGCTTTGGTGCACTGAAACTCTGACAGTGGGTACAGTCATGCTCTCCCACTCCAGTTGCTACATCTCTTTCCCAGCCTCTCAAATGTCACCACTTTCCCCAGATTTTCTCATCACTGGAAAGTGGTTATTTCTCCAAAAAGCACATGTGTCTATAGCGTCCAACATCTCAACCCGTTAGTGGTACCACAATGGCTCCCATTTTTCCCCTTGTCCCATTTGTTCCTCTGAAGATATGGGCAGTTTGATTCAACAGGGAAAATGCAGGTCTCAGATATGTACTTGCTACACCCACTGGCTGCAGAAGAATTTGCACCTGCAGTACTAAATGATGATTTGCTCAAAGGAATTTAACAAGACAGCTGTTCACGTAATATATGCAATCCTGGCTGTGACAGAAAATATGCCCATTAATAGTTTCAGAAAAAGAAAATAAGCTTATAGTTCTTTTCAAGGAGCAAAAAAAAGCATTTAGGTGCACTGCAAGTAAAACCACAAAATTTCATTAACTGCAACTTCTGAGATAGCATAACGGTTTTTCTATTGGTGATTAGAAGCTATCCTGCAAATGCTTCATTAATTTAGCATAAATTATCTGCAGAAATGCAAAGAAAGAAAGACAATGGTGTGCAAGTCACCAGTTGTCAGGAGGAAAACTTCAGTCCTGCAGCCAAAAAGCATGTTGCTTACTGTTCAACATGAGCTGAGAGTCAGATCCAATAGCTTGCAGACATCAAATATTTTGAAAACATCAAATAAAATATCTCACAAAGAAAAAATAGTTGGAATATTATTCCAAAATATTTAGGCAATACTTTGAAATGTTTCTATTCAAAGACAACTGGGAGTTTTCAGTGTTTTACTAGTTCAAATGGGCCAGCTCCAGCATAAGTATTCTTTTTCTCTGTTTCTAGCAAGAGAGTACAAAAATTTTAACACTTAATATGTTTAGCAAAGCTAATGCTGTAGCTGGAAGAGGCACAAAGGACATAAGGCTTCACTGTGCTGTCCGGGGATTAAAATTGGCAAGTATATTTCACTAGCCTGGTTTTAACAGACTCACAGAGCAGAAACATGAGAGGCATTTATTCTGTGGAGGTTCTCCCTCCCTGAATGAAGGCTTGCTCCCTGTGGAGTACTTTGTGGTGTCAGGGTGAGACCTCACACAGAGGGAAGTCCATCCCCTACCTGGGTGACTGCTGGAGTGCTGGGGAGGGTTTCCAGCCTGCTGCAGATGCACCTGCTGAAATACAGCCTGGCTTGTTGGGTCAGTACCAACAGCTCAGGACAGCTTTCTGTGTCGCTGGTGGTACATAGCTGGGTTTACCCATACCTGTGATGATTTCTTGACACCTCTTCCCACAGCTCCCTTAGTGCACCTAACCTGCTGCAAATGAGGTTTTATGAATCACTTCCTGAAGTTTTCAAGTGTCACGGAACGGTCACAGTAACAGAAAACAGGAACCATATAACTCACATCAGCTTGCCTTCGTCAGCCCAACAGAGCTGAGACCATTCCAAATCCTCCTGCATTTCACAGTCTTCACAGAGCCTGGGGGAAGATGGGCAAAGTGGGAGGGAGCACTCAGGACACAGCTTGTTGCCTGTGTTTGTGTCTAAGCTGCCTACTGCAGTGAGAGCTCCTGTACTGACTTTAATGGCACTTTTATATGACTGTAGGAGATGTGGGCTGACTCTAAACCCCAGATTACAGCTCTGCAGGGCAGCCTCTCACATCTCCCTCGCCCCACTCCACCCCTCAAGAATTTCCCCCTATAGCTGATCCTTACCAGTAATGGTATCTGGGATGCTGCAGCCTAAAACAAACCCTCTGCTAGCACTCAGGAGGGATTTTCAATAACTTGGAACACGGCTTGATTTTTCTATATATAAATACTGGATGCAGCAATGTGATTAATGGCATTGTCTCCTGCCATGAAACAGAGAAGTTTGATCCAGAGCCAGTGCTGGGAGGCGAGGGGAGATCAAGCTTCAGTAAGGATAGGGGTGATTATGGCTCCTTCTCCCCTGAGTTTGCAGGTCTGGCCACACATCACTCAGGTCTCAGCCCTTTTTTTTGGCTTTGCAAGTCATGTTAGTCCAGCCCAGTGTTAGTGGTCAGAAGTGGTTGTACAAGAGATGTTACAGAGAGGCACTACAGAGAAAAACCCTCAGGAAAACACAGTCCCAAGTGAATTATTTCAGAAACATTTGATGATGTTTTTCTAACATAGATCAGGCTGCCCACATATGATCCCGTAAACGAGAAAGAGCATGTCCCAGCAATTGCCTTGAGACAGACTGTCACACCAAGGACTGCCCTTCCCAGACTAGCAATGTGGCATGTCCTCTGGTGAGAAACTGGTGGAATAAAACAGAAAAATCCCCAGATTTTGTAGCTGTCCCGGATTCACTAGCCCACTGTTAGAAGCAGTGATATTTTTCCCATTTGGTGGAATATTTAAGACCGGCCTCAATCTAAGTCCTTCAGCTGAGCTTGCAAGGTAGGAGGCTATTTCATATGTCTGTGTGGTTCCCTCCCTGGGACTCTGCATCCTCCTTGTTCACTGATCTTTCCCACAGGATCTGCTGAGCCACTGGCTTCTCTGCTGCCTATGTACAAAGAGCTTTCCACCAACCAGGTTCTCCACTTTCTGTGTAGAAAGAACTTTCTACCAGTTGTCATGTTTTCTTTGCAACAGTCAAGTCCTTCTCTGTTACAAACAACTCCTTTATGTGTCTGCCACACCAGGGCAATGGCTCCCAGCCCCAAAAATGGCTTGGCCTGGCCTAAAGCTTCTTCCTTGGCCACACTGCTTACTGGTGGTATGGGGGAAGCTGGAATACAACATGATAAAACTTGTTTGCCAGAGTTGCCAAAGGTGAGTCTGTTTTGCTTCCTTGTTTGCAGCAACTTGACAAGGTCAGGTGGAAGCATCTGGCAATGAGTGACTCACTCAAGGCTGCCTTGTGAGTCAGCAGTACAGGCTGGCAGGGCTCAGGAATGCTGATGGCTGGGTCTCCTGCTTTCCTGTGATTGCCCTAGCAAAACTCTCATGGTTGAGTACAGAATGGAAATATCTCCCATAATGAGGATTTCCCACTGCAATTCCTGGCAAAGCTGAATTGCTGCAGATTTATAAGCTTCCATTCAGATCTTCTCTAATTCCTCTTTTGAAACCCCATTACCTCCATCTGTGTTGGCTTTTGCATCAATCAGCCATTTTCACTTGATGGGCTGTTTTTGTGTTTGTTTTGTTTCTTACAAACTCTGATAGAATTTCACCAGCTGAATTTTGTAGACTCCTTCATTATTCACATCTTGTGTGCAAACAAATGCAGCCTGCACAAGGAAAAAATACAAATCAGCATAATTTTGTTTTTCTAAGAAAGCGGAGAAGTTCTGAGTTCTACCCAAATCAAAGCGGTTTTATTGCTAAAAGAAGTATTAACTAACAAAGATGACAGCACTACAGCAAAAGGATTCAGAAACATTGCCCAGAAATTTTCTTCCAGCTCCAGAACTGATTATTTTGCAGTTTTCCTTTCAAAGGCATTCAATGGCTGTGGGTCAAATTCAGTCTGATGTTGAAGAGTGGCCAAACTTAAACCTTAACTTTTTCCCCCATAATTAAGGTGGAATAGGGTCTTTGCTCACAGGTTAGTGGGGCTTGTTGACAGAGTTTTAAACTGGACTTGAAGGGAGAGGGGGTCATGCCAGGCTTGCCTGTGACAAGCTGTGAGATGACACACCAAGGTTAGAGGGACAAAGGGCTGGTGAGGGCCCTCAGCCCATTGCCCTGAGAGAGTCCTACACCTGGGTCATGGCAATCCCTGGGATCAGTACAGGCTGGGGGGAGAAGGGCTGGAGAGCAACTCTGCAGAGCAGGGCTGTGGGAGCTGGTGGATGAAAAGCTGGACATGACTGGGCAATGTGCACTCAGAGCCCAGAAAGCCAACTGTGTCCTGGGCTGCATCCAAAGCAGCAAGGTGACGGAGGGGATTCTGGAGAGCTGCATCCAGCTTTGGCGTCCCCAGCACAAGGAGGGCATGGACCTGTTGGAATAGGTCCAAAGGAGGACCACCAAGATGATCAGAGGGCTGGAGCACCTCTCCCATGAAGAAATTTTGAGAGAGTTGGGGTTGTGCTGCCTGGAGAAGAGAAAGCTTCAGTGAGACCTTACTACAGCTTTTCAGTACTTAAAGGGGCCTACAAGAAAGATGAGGACAAACCTTTTAAACTTGTTTAGCATAGGACAAGAGGTCATGATCTTAAACTAAAACAGGATATATTTAGACTAGATTTAAGGAAGAAAAATTTTACAATGAAGGTGCTAAAACATTGGAACAGGTTGTTCAGAGAGGAAGCAGATGCCCTATTCATTGGAAATATTCAAGGTCAAGTGGATGGGGCTTTGGGCAACCCGATCTCTGAAGATGTCCCATCTCATTGCAGGGGGTTAGACTAGAAGACCTTTAAAAGTCTCTTCCAACTTAAACTATTCTGTGACTCTGCAGTTCCATTAGTACTCCTGAAGGCCTCCACATTCCCTCCAGAGTGATCAATGAGAGTCTGCAGAAGGACAATGAGTAATAATTTGGTATTTACAGATAATGTGGTATGGGCAAGATGAATTAATAAATGTGTAGGCAGACATCCTCAAACAAGCACCATCCAGGACCATTCTCAGTCTGTAGGGCTAGTGGAGATGGAGTTTAGCCCATGCCTGTTGTATTCAACCCTCTTAACTTCTTAAGCATGGTATCTACTGGGGAGAGGGCCTTGATTGTGTTAGCTGCTAAATCCCTTGGAATAGCATTAGTCACCATGGGGCAAACCCTCGGGCCAGCACCTTTCAACAAATGAGGTGTGTTGATCACCAGAGGTGAGCAGCTGGAGAGTCCCTGTCACTAATTAATTAATACAGGAGGAGGGGGGATTCCAGTAAATACTAGTCTCAATTGTGCACTGGGCTAGGATGTTATACAGGCACAGGGCTTGTACTCATCCCTTCCTTAGAGCTTAGTGCCTTCTCCTCTGTACCAGCTCAATTGCTTGAACCATTTGAGGGCTAAATTGGATCATTTTACTGAGCAGCACTGATCACAATAAACACATGTGATAGCACACCTAAGAGGGCAGTGACCTGAAGTGTTATGGTGCAGGTAAGGGCTGAAGCAGAGGGGTAAATTTCACAGGGTCAGTCAAATATTGTACTTTTCATAAAAAAAAAAAAAAAAAAAAAAAAAAAAAAAAAAAAAAAATTGAGATGCTGCTTATTTTCAGAACATGAAGGATTTGGATCATACATCTGACAAGTTACATATTTGTTTATGTACAAGAGATGCTGACATCTGGAATAAAAGAAAAAATATTATGTGGTCACTTTTGAATTACTGTTGTCTGGTAATATGACTTTTCTGAAGGTTTTTTTGTCATCAAACTTTACATTGTACAAATATTCTTGGTCATTTTAGATTATGTGGAAATTTTTACTTTGGATTGTGCCAACTTTAAACCCCCTTGACAAAGAAGATACTTTTTATTTATTTTTTCAATTCACAGCAGAAAATTCTGATCACAAAAGTTCCATTCCAGAATCTTTTAGCCAGATTTGACAATGAATTGTAGAAGGGGATTTTCTTTCAAAGCAGAGCAAAAAATGTAGTAGAGTTTTTGTCATGTGTTTTAACAGAAAATGCTATTTATGATAACTGTCTGGAAAAACAATGTCATTTAATGCTCGTGGGAGTCAGCATCAGATGGTGACCTGTTCCCCATTATACAAGCTTTTGTCAGCTCTTGTCTAGACCAAAGCAATGTCACACACATGAGTGAGAAGTCATGAGCTCTTAGGAAATTCCAGCAAGTGCAGAAGGCTGCAATACTTCTCATCTGCACAGATTAGGACTAGTAACCTCTTAGTGTTTTCCTACAATGCTGACTCCAGCCCAAGCCTGTTGTCTCCAAAGCACTCAGTAGCCTGGGTCCCAAATTCATCTGAAGTTCCTGTGTGAAGACTACGATGTCCAGCTTTGCTCCTCACTTGGCAGAGAACTTCCCATAATGGCATACCCCATCTTAGGGACAATGAGTGTCTCTAGAAACTATGAATATTACAAGCCTGCTTCTTTTGGGCCAAGTGCAAGACCTCTGCTTTATGCCTCACTTCTTTCTACTTTTTTTTTTTATGGTTCTCAATAAAACACACTACTTGTAATGCTAAGGTGTGGTGACAAAGCCTTTTTCACATGTGCTCCTGCATGTGTCCATGCAGCTGTTACCAAAAGGCACCAGCAAAGGTAACTGCTTACACTCTGAAAATTGTTTAGCACAGGAAGGAGAAACCATTCAGGAATGCGAAAACAGTTTTAGATTGTTACCTAAAAGGGAAGTGTTCTTTTATCTTTTTAAAACTCCAGTCCTATGGAGACTCACAAAATACATCCTCATATTAACCCTACTATTAAAGGGGAATGAGCAGTTCTGATAATTGATTACAGAGTCATCAGGGCCTTGTGTTTGTTGAATTGATTTCCCCTACTCAAAGCTGTAGTATCATGTTCTACAGGTGGATGAGCTTTAAGTTTTGTAGCAGAGGAACACAGGTCAGCAAAATTTTTGCTAAAAAAAAAAAAAAAAAAAAAGAAAATACTTCCTGATCCATGATTTGGTGTTTGTACTGTGTATTTTTTCCTCCAGGTTTAAAAAGACAAGCATTGACTGAAGTCACAGATATAGCAGAAGATGTTCCTAGGATGGGGATTCCCCTGCACTAGTTACTTTAATTAGCCAGTCTGAGATAGAGATATACATCTATATATACATAGGCAAGAGACAAGCAGAGAAAAAACACCCTAAACCATAAATCTTTACATTTCAAGAACTCCAAAGGCTTGAGCATGTCAAATGACAGCCAAGAGACATTCCCTTCAAATAATCTTTGAGCTATGACCACCATATAGAAGGATGTATTTCATAATAACAAAGATAAATAATATATAAAAGGCAGATAGGAATGTGCAGAGCAACAGAAATGTTTTTTTCCAGAGGTAGTTCTATCCTCAAATTTTTATGCTCTCAGCTGTACAACCTGTGTTTCTCAACATAATATTTCATGTCTAAGAGGGGGTAAATTTTATTCAGATCCCTTCTATACCTACATTGAAAAGGAAGTAAACATTATGCCATCATTACGCAGCTTTAAGCTGGGGTTCTGTGGATGAAGAAGGATTGGCAGGACATGTCATTACATGTCAGGCTCAAGCTTGCCTGTCTTACACCATGGTCACTGTACAGGGCCAATCTCCTCTGGCACAGCAGGGGTTACCAGACTTCTTCACTACTTAGCACAAAAACAGCCTAAGACTAAAGAAACCAGTTGAGGAATAAATGTCCTGGCAGAAAGATACTGAGGGTCAAATTCTGAGCCTAGTCTATAGCTCTATTGTATTTGGATATCAAAGCAGATAGCTGAAGTATGCATGAGTGTGCATTCATTCACTAATAAGGGGTTACTGCAGTACATTTTCTCCTGATCTCTTTCTTCTCCTCAGCTCAGTACTTTCCCCCATGGTGAGGTCTCCAGAAAGGTTACTGCTGTAGAATGATAAAGTTGCACTTAGATAATGATGATGAATTTTTCAAAGAACTCAGTTTCTATGTGGGCTCATACATGAAACAATCCAAATTTTGCTGAGACCTCACTTGGAAACACTGGCTAAACCCAGCCTCTAAGAATTGCTGCATACTAAGAAAAGGAGAACTATAAGGATTTAGAAGCCCGTGGCAAGTCCCCATTGTGTCAGAATATCAGAAGTTAGTGTAAGTGACTAAAAGCTACGTTGCATTGGCTTTGCAGTGTGACTGGCAGCAGCACTAATGTGGCAAACCCTGAAACTGGCCACAGCTTGGGCATTTTATCCTCTCTGTTTCAGAGGCACATGAACCATTGCTTCTGGAGAAATGCACAAGTAGGTTGTTCTTCTCCAAGCTACACAGCTTGTGGTTAAACCACACTAAGCTGAAAATGTGAAAACCTCACAAGGCTGCAAAATGCTTTTCACTGTCACATGTAGAATTAGCAACAATATTTATGAGGGCTGAACAGAAAAAAATCTGATGTTGTGTGTACTGATTATTTCTGTCCTGGAACAGAAGTTCCCAGGTCCTTATGCTTCAGACATTTCTGCTAGAGCTGAGAGCAAGTCTTCTATATCTGTGTCAAGCTGCAGAAGCTACTTTAAAAGTTCAAGCAGACTTTCCTGGTTTTAACCAAACCTGGATGTTGTGCCTAATAGACAACACCACGTCTCTATTTATCCAGGCATTTTTAATTTATTAGAAGCAGTCGCTACGTTATTAGGTTCTTTATAATTAAAACAAGCAAAAGAACAGGATTAACTGGCAGAACATGAGCAACTACCTACCCAACAAAAACAAACAGGACAAAATACCACATTTAATAATATTACTAATAATGAAAAATTACTTTAGGTTTAACATGCACATCTTACTTCCCAACCTTTTATCAAAGGGTTAAGAGTATTTAGCATGTGTTAATTGTTAACAAATTTGGTTTCAGGAAACTGAAAAAACTTTGTCATACACATGCTCAAATTGTCTTAATTTATTTCAACCTAGCAGACAGTGAATACTAACTCCTTTGTCATTAATATGTTCATCCATCCCTTATTTGAGGTTCTTCCTAAATCCTTTGACTCCGCCCTGAAGGTGATAATCCACTCTTTAATTTAAGTCATGTCTTATTGCATGCATTTTTGCAGGAGCAAGAAGAAAATTGAATCAATCAAACCTCCACAGAATAACATTAAGCACTCTAACTCTTGATTAAATCTCATTTTTGAAGTAGAAATTGGCCCAAAAAAGGTGAGCATTTCAATAATAATGAATCACAGCATTTAAAAGAAGCCACTTGGTGTTTTTATATAGTTCTAAAACTATGCTAAATTGCTCACCCGAATTAAGAACTGTAAATGCTGCTTTGTGTTTTGCCTGTTAAAATACAATGTTGCTCCAACCATTGCTTGTACTCTTTAAACCCACCTAAAGAGATGATGTACAAGGAATAGCACTATAAAACTTTGCCAATGGCTTCTGGTGTGTTTAAATGCAATGTTTCAGTGTTTTGACTGACCATGGGAGCCTGATGGTAATAGGATTTGCTCAGGAGACCCCTTACTGGAGTTTTGTGTTAATTCCCAGCCAGGCTTCAGCAGCCTGCATGAAAGGAGGTTTCATCTTGATATGATTTTCTTGTATTAATCTGCTTGTGTGCCAGGAACTGTCAATGAAGGAGGGCAGCTGAAGGAAGCCACAAGATGAAATAGGAGAGGGGGAAAAAGTAATTTCGATGGCAAGGCATCGTTGAAGGTTTCAGAGATGGAAGGTTTCTTCAGAAAATTGGGGTGAATATGCCCCTTTACCGAGGCCTCCAATTAAAATTGAAATTAAAGAACCCACAAGAGTGAGCCAGATTAGAGAAGAAAGACTTGTGAATATTCCTCTCACTGGAAAAATAGAGGCTCACCTGCAATGTACTTTGTGGTCCTTCAGTTGTTCAGCTGTTCAGCTCCTGGCCTCTGTGCCTCCCCACACAGTGAGGAAGAAAACAAGAGGATGCTGGTGCATCCCTCCAGCTCTCATGCCAGCAGAGAGCCAGGTCATGGCTGGAGGTCCTTTCCATGCATTTCCACACAGGTAAAGAGTAACTGTATGGAAAACAGCTTTTGAGTGTAGGGTATGAAAAATGGGTATAGCATAGGCCACAGTAAGGTAGGCTTTACATATTAATTATGGTTTGGTTTGGTTGGGTTTTTTTTTTTGGTCATGCTACATTTCTACACAGACTGTAGCCATAGCTGTGACTGTAACCTGCCATTAAGATGCAAGCTCTAGAAAAAACTTTCTGTACTATCTAGAATTTGTAAAGAAATTATTGTGCGTACCTTAATAAAATACTAACTGCAATTTATGCAGAGATTTCTTAACTAATTGCATCCTTGTGTACACTAACGCCTATAAATGGTGTGAGTGATAAAATAATTCCAGGGTAACTTTTAAAAACAAAATGTTTGACATCTGTTTTATAGCTAAGAAAATTGGAAAAAGACAAGATGACAGCTGCAGAAGCATAAAAAAGTATGTCATAAGATTGTCTGGTATCATTCATATAGATCACTTGACTGTGATGACAAATTAAATCATGCTGTTTTCCAAGATTCACTTGTAGTCAAAACTGTGTATCTTCTAAAACAAAAGTTTTGTGCATTCCTAACAATATGTTAGCATCTCTTTCAATTATGAAAACCATTAAATATTTGATTTTAAAATATTTTCCCTGTGGCCATTAAGGCTTCAAATCACGGAAAACATTTCTGATTCTAACTTGTTATTGCAAAATTGAAAGGGGAATAATCCATTGTCTTCTTGATTATTTTCAAGACAGTGGTGAAAATGCATTATAAATATTTGGAAACATTTTGGCAAATTGCAGAAACATCACAGAATCTTGTTAAATACTGTTTCTGTCAAGAATCAGATTCAAGGGAAAACTAATATTAAATGCTATAGGTTAACGATCTTTTAATGTTTTCTAATTTTAAACAGTTGCAAAACATTTATTTTAAAAAATCCAAGGATATATTGAATATATTAAAACTGATAAGATTTGTTTATCTGAGGGCAACTAGGATGGCATATGAGAGAAAAATATCCAAAGTACATTCTCTAAAATACTTCTTAAAACTAAATTTTGTCTAAATTTTGTCCAAATTTTTGTCTAAATTTTCTCCAGTGATTCTATCTTCCCTGACAGTTGCACTACCAGTGGCTGCAGTAGCAATGAGGTTGCCAGACTGGAGTCCCTGCTTATTAAAACTGGTTCCACATTTATGATTTTAACATTCAGCAGAAATGTCAGTCAAAAGTAAAGGGCAAAACCCTTCTTCATACTCTGAAGTGCTCTCCATACTTTCTGTGCTTTTCAGGTAGACTCCTGCTTAGTAGCTAAGCAACCACATCCTGCATCTCTAATTCACATATTTTGATCTTACCAGAGGATTTTCTTTGGCAATGTTTACATTGAATCAATTGTAGATCTGCAGCTCAAGTCTGAAATGTTATAAAATCATGAATTAAATATTTCAGTGAATAATTGTAGAGCTGCAGATCATCCCATTTGTGAATACTGTAATCCACATTGAAATTTTCAGTTGGGAATGTATCTTCTACAATAAATTGAGAAAAGTGAATTTAAGCCCCATATATCTTTTGGCCTATATTGACAACATTTTTAAAATTAACAAGTTGAGAGTGAATGCTTATTGTCCCCCTGACTGTAATATTGCCTGAGTTTGCTTTGCTTTATCCAAAAGGATCATAACATTTAGTTTGAATAAGTAATCAAAACAAAGTCAATAGAAAATTCTGAACCTCCTTTTGGAAATGCAACGTTTGAATTAAATATTTGCCTCCCATGAGTAAGTCACATGGGCATTTTCACAGAGAAGTATTATGCTAGTAAAGCTCACATGATCGCATATTCATAGAAAACAAATATGAAAGGATTTCAACCACAGTTAAATGGAAGTTCCCTTTTGAATGCAAATGAGTATTTTGGGTATGTATTCACTCAGCTCTAGTCCTTGCTTATGCAAAACTCAAACAGTACCAACCAGAGGGCCAGTCCCATGTTACAAATAGCACACAGTCAAAATGAGAAGTTTGCAGAGGTGGAAATATTTTATGTAAGCCATCTGAGAAGCATTTAGCAGTAAGGAAAGTATTTGTAAGAGTCAGAAATGATGGAGTGTAGTTCAAGATCAGGATCACAAATCAGGACCACAAATGAAAGATGTTGATCAGTCCAGAGTCCCTCCATGGCTGGTCACAATCCAACCATCCCAGAGCTCCTTCATGTCAATGCAAAGCTGTGGGGTCAGAGTATATACACACAAGCTCCTCAAAGGGGAATTTCAAATTCAATTTTTCACAAAGGTTGATTTTGTAATTTATTCCAATGAAAACAGAGAATATCAATTGGTACAGCAGACATCTTGTCTTCCTAAACCTTATCAGTCTAATCTAATTCAAAAAGGAAAAAGAAACACTCATTCGTTCTTCCAGAGCAATTGTTCCCAACCTTTATCAACCATGTGTTTGCTGCTAGCTTCAGATCCAACACAATCTCAGTGGGCATACAGTATCTGTATCTACTCTAGCTGTGTGAACTGGCCCAAGTAAAAGATTTCTGTTTGA
Source organism: Aegithalos caudatus (assembly GCA_013389925.1). Lineage (NCBI taxonomy): Eukaryota > Metazoa > Chordata > Aves > Passeriformes > Aegithalidae > Aegithalos > Aegithalos caudatus. The sequence goes on along the minus strand of WEIU01012882.1, from coordinate 282,858 downwards.
AAAGTTTGCCTTGGGTGTATTTTACACTGCTGCAGCTAGAGCAACACTACTGCCAGCAGTAATTGAATGTTCTACTTATTTGAACAAAAGCCAAGCATAGAAAAGTCACAAATGCTTCAGATGCAATTTAAAAAGACAATCAGCAGCAATCCATGCAGCAATCATGGAATAAATTAGGTGATCAGGGATTTCTGGAGGTTGTCTAATTCACCTAATTGACCCAAGAAGGTTCCTAGTGGATCTGAACAGTTCAGATGAGTCGTGGTACTTGAGGTTTCACTGTTCCTACAATGGTTTGGCTTATTAAGTCTGTGAGGGTGTTTTTTCTCTCTCTTGGATTTACTGGTAATCTGAGATAAAATATTATATGAAAATGTCAGTTATGTAACTATAAGCAAGGCATAAATCACACTATCTCCTACTATGTTTTCTAGTTTGAAGGATAAAACAAGGTTTGTAAAAGAATAATAGGAATACAGAACTGTATGCAGTTTTATTCATACCACCTCTGACACTACATGCATATAATATTTCTCTGATGTACCATTTGGCTAAAGATATTCAAAAGGTAAGAAGATAAAAAGTACATCACTCATGTAACATATGCTTTACCCTCAAAAATTACTGAGGCAGGATTTGTATTTGTTACGATAAAATTCAGTTTCAGAGGAGTTAACTATTAACTGCACTGTGATTTAATTATGTCAAACACTATGCTGAATCTTTCAACAAGTACTTTCAAGAAAATTATTGGTTAATATAGCTATTTAAGTGAAACATTTTCACCTTTTGTTTTAATTTAGAAAAAAAGAAAGAAAGCACCTCTTTTCACAGTAAAGTCTGTTTTACTTTTGTGGAGGAGGGTGATGTTTTTCTCTCTTTTCAAAACTTTTGTAGTTGGACTTTACCATGAACACATTTGAAAGCTGCCCTTAATGCCATTCCTTACTTCAGAACTAATTCACTGATTCACTATGTAAACATTCCTGACACACAAATACAATCAAGGGTCTTTTGCATGTCGTCTGCAAACCAGGCACAGGAGCTAATGTAAGAGCTGCTGTTTCTAGCCTCTGAAATAGATGGGGCTTTTCTGCATGACTCACCACTGCTTTTATCGCACAGAATAATTTTTTTTTCTGTTCAAATTAGCCTCACATGCAAACCTAGCATCAGTATTTCAGAGTTTATATCACAGCTGTTAATAATAGATTGTCCTATTAAACAGAAAGTTAACTCCAGTATGCATCCAAAATGTAGAAAACAAAACAAAACCACAAAAAGAATGTATCAGGGAAGCATCATAAAATGCTATTTCTACTTGGAGGAGCAAGCACAACATCTTCTGGCAAGCTGAAATGAAGCAGTTGCTTTCTTCTGCAAGCATTACCTCAGCCTCTTCTGGACAGATAGGCTTTTATCCATATCTCCATCTTCATGAGTCACTGTATAAACTGTTTGGCTACCCTAAGCTGGTCTGAAGAGCAAGAAATATAAAGAGCAGGTGTCAGCACACGGTGGAAACCACAGTCCTCAGCTCCACAGTCACCTTCCTAGAGGCACTGCCCTATGCAGGAGCATGAAGGGTGACCCCTGGGAACTGTTCACACCAGCATCTCTCCAGACAAGAGGGACAGAACTTCTCAGACAGACCCTGCTACCAGTTGTGGTTGGACCAAAAGCAGTCAAAGAATTCATCCTTCATCCTAGTTAAAAGAAGATCAGTAGATGCTGCCCTGGGCAGGATCCGGAATTAACGATGTGCCAACAGACAGTTAAGTGTTTCAGCTAGTGTGTGGAAGAGATTTTCACCCAGCTTCTCCATTAGACACTCCAAAACCAGGTGATTTGAGATGAGTGAAGGACTGAGTGATTGTCAGTGATTGTGTCCCATCTCAAGTCACCAGGTCTTAAGTATTTCTTTCTAATGGCTTCACATCTTTCAAGAGATCTTAGTCATGCAATGATTGCATAGTTTGAATCAGTTTATTCTAGTCATGACAGGACACATCCCAATTTACATATTATTTTGTGTTCCCAGCTCCGTCATTAATGTTTAATGCCTCAATTCAGCCATCAATCCCCACTCAGCAGAACGATTCAGCTAAGTACATATTTAAATTTAAGCACATTCTTAAATGCTTTGCTGAAATGAAGCAGTCTTACAAACGTGCTGACATGCTTTGCTGAATTGGATTTTCATGCACGAAAGAGTTCACATGCCATAGGCGCTTGGAGCCTTCCTCTTCCTCATGTGCATTCATGTCCAAGTGCGTGGCTTGTGAAGGACATAGCGTTCTATAATGTTCAAGCATTATACTTAAGAAGGTGTTTGCAATCCTGTTTTGTTTTTTGCTGCTGCTTCAAATGTCATGACACAACCAGAAATAAATTTTGTATTTGTTTGATTGTTTCAAGTGATCTATTTCAAACTAAAGTTTGAAAGATAACAATGACTGAAGATCTCTGCTCATAGTAAACTGATCAGATTTAGGAAATGCCTGATGATTGGCATTATTCAGATCTCAAAGGAAGGGAAAATGAGTAAACCTTTGCACAGATGTAATTTTGTCCCTGGTAGGCCAACTAGTAGAGATAAAAACCCCAACAAACAACAAACAAACAAACAAACACCAAACCAATAAAATGTACTGACACATTTCTCACATTTGCCTTTGTCCAATGGGACTCTTACACCGACAGTGACCCAATTCTTTTGACTTTTCATGTGGAAAAGTTAATGATACGTTGCTCCAGGACCTTGGTTTGGTGGGTGTGAGGGAAGGATTTATATTTTTGATTTTCCTTTTCAAGCTCTTCTACCCATTCCTTCCTACATGAGAATGAATGCAATAAATACCCTTCAGGCCTTTGAAACTCTAGGGGAAACATACAATTTACCGTAGTCACATATGTTCATTGCTGCTGGTAGTAGTGGAAGCTGTAGTAGATTCACTTGCTTTAATGATCGTTTCATACATACTTTTGCTTAAGTATTAAAAACGTCTTATAAAGCACTTATTTTTAAAACTGTAAATATGAGAGATGTTAGCACTTGCTTTTACAAGACAGCTGTCACCAGCAAGAGCTCTTACACAATCTGTTTACCTTACAAGGCATCCAAATCTCCCAAGGTATCCAAATCTCTCTTGAATATCGTATGGGGGGGCCTGAGGGCAGACAGTAATCTGAATGGACAATTTTGTGCTAAATACACTCCTTACAATGTTTTGCAGATGTCTATTACCTGAAAGTTTGGTTTAAATTTGTCCTAGTTATGGGTAAAAGTCAGAGGAAGGAAGCTTTTTTCGTACACCTTTTAATCTGTTCAACCGTACTCCTAATTTTATACCAAATCTTTTTTCAGTCAAAGTGCCTGTTCATTATATACTCTGTAATTTTATGCAAGGAGTATGTCCATGACAGCAATAAAGAGCTTTGCAGCTTTCAGCTTATGCAGGAATATAGACTTACTATAGCTTGACCTAATCTATATCCACCAGTCCTATCTGACTGGTTTAAACTGAAGAAACTGATTTCAGGTTTTCAACCAAATTCTACTAAGACCCTGGCATTTAAAGTTAGAATCCCTTGTCTCCCACTTACTCGCTCCCACCAAA
>WEIU01012882.1:251024-265448 GCA_013389925.1 Aegithalos caudatus | reverse complement strand
AGCAGTGTCAGCTGAGTTTGGGGCAGGTGCAGAAAGAAGTACTTTAGCCACTGCTGGGAGACAGACACATCACATATGCCAGCATAGCAGAGTCTTTGGCCCTCCTCATGGAAATGAGCCATCTCCTCTATGGGCTGGGGAACACCCTGTAGGTCATGCTCAGCCATAGGAGAGCTGCTACAGGCTCCTCCTGCTTCTCCACCAGCTGCAGAGGTGCCCGCCAAGAGACCTACTCCTAAAAACCTGTATTTAATTTGGCCAAGCCAAGGAATAGGTTGTGCATTCCAGGGAAAGGACTTACATCAACCAGCCACCTACTGATCTTGATACTGGTTCTTAAGATAAACACCTGACCTACTGAGAAATGGAACCTCTTCAGCCTGGAGAAGAGAAGGCTCCAAGGAAACCTTATAAACACCTTCCAGTACCTAAAGGGAGCCAACAGAGAGCTGGGGAAAGACTTTGTACTGAAAGAGGGTAGGCTTTGATTGGATATTAGGAAGAAATTCTTTACACTGAGGCTGGTGAGGCACTGGAACAGGTTGCCCTGAGAAGTTATGGATCCCCATCCTTGGAATTGTTCAAGGTCAGGTTGGATGGAGCTCTGAGCAACCTGCCCTAGTGGAAGATGTCACTGTCCATGGCAGTGGAGTTGGACTGGTTAACCCTTGACAGTCCCTTACAAATCAAACTATTCTATGATTCTATAGCTTTTCAGATTAAAAAAAAAAAATCAAAATATAAAAATTGTATTCAGAAAAAGATCATCTTTCTAGCTGCAGTAGAAAAGTCCCTTAGCTACAAAATTGTCTTGTCTGATGCTTCCTTCATTGAATACAACTTTAAGAAGACATTAAGATGTTGAGTGAAGCCAGACAGCTGAAATCAGAACAGCTTCCACTCTGAATGCAGCTACATGTCCCTGTCCAACAGGGACAAGCCACAACACCTGGGCAGATGGGTGTCACAATTACTTCTTAGTATCTCATATAGCACAGCAGGAGAAAACAGAAAGCAGTAGAAAAGCACAAAACACAGCCAGAGAAGGATGAGCAGCAGAACTCTGAATGAAATAATTAGGTCACATACTAAAAAAGCATCTGCTTCAACCAAATAAGTGAGTTAGTTTCCATTTGTGTGGAGTTTTGTAATCTTTTTGTAATTAAGTAATGAAAGAAATAACACATATTTACTGTCCTATCAGTAGGGTTCAGTACTTTTTGAATTTACCATTAGTTTTTCATGATCCAATAAAACTGATAAAACTAGCAATGGAAAAAGTCTAGATGGTTTTTTTTACTTTGAAAATTGAAATTTTGAAAACGTAATTAAAACTTGAAGACTTTTTACCTGCAAGAAGGAATTGTGTTCTCATATAAGTAATCATATGTATAAACACAGCAGGGTATTTGACCAATAATCTCAAGTTTTGAGAGCCTATTTGTGTAGAAATTTCCAAATCAGAGTGAAGAATATTTTTAATGTACCATTTCAGTGCAGTTCAGTGCCAGTCTGTTGTCCAGACGCCTCTGATGGGATAACTTCTCTGGCTTGTTGCCATTTCCCTCAGGCAGAGGCTGGGCATATCTGTTTCAGCAGTGAAAGTGTCATAAATAACTACTGCGCCCTCCCATGCCTGAATAAAATCCAACATGCAGATGCTTCTTCTGCCACACCTGCCAGAGAGGAAAGTGGATCCCTGAGCCCAGCTGAGAGATCACAGCATCCATCCAGCCTGTGGGCTGGCAAAGAAAAGAAAGGTTTCAAAACTATGAACCACTCTTTCTAATTACTGAAAAGGATATTTCTTGACCATGACAGCCATCAGCTGACATGGTGCTGGTAGTGAGGAACTAGGCTTCTGAAGGATATGGCAGCTTGGGAGCTATGCTTGTTGGTGTCACAGAAATAGCAGCAAGATTATAATGGTTTGCCTTTAAATACAAAAAAGGTGTTTGCATTTTGTTAGTTGGTGGGACCTTGGATGTGTCAGGGTTGGTACATTCTCATAAAGAGTGATGAGAATAGTCTTACACAGCACCTGTGAATTGGTTCATTTAGAAATCTTCAGTTCTTTGGAGATATGTGTACCACAGCTCTTATGATGGTCCTATGAAAATGGTGTAAATATATGCAACTGTAGTTAATGAGGTCTCCAAATGTATTACACAATAAGGGAATATGGAATTTACTGATTTGTATTACAATAGAATGCGAGCTCCCTCTCAGAATGGGAGCTTTGAGGACAAGCACTCCTAAAATGGTACCTGGCCTGGCTCAGAATACAGTAGTGTTTAAAAAATGTCATTGAATTTTGGTTCTATAGAAGTTGCTTTTTCGATTCTAGTAATAGGCAAGGTTTAGGCTCCTGACTGGTTAGTGAAGCAAACCTATTATTTTTTTCATTTAAAAAATTGATTTTGCTTCTAACAAATTAATTTTTCTAATCTCTGTGTAATCTGACAGTCAACAGCATGCACATTCACCACCTTCCCTTCTTTAATTTTTCTTTTGTCCTTCCCACTTGCATCTCTGTTATTCTTTATTTCATCCCCATTGTTGTATTTCCCATTTTAGCTTTAGTTCTCACCCTGTAGCATTGCTCAAACTATGCAAGAAAGATGGTGAAACTCCTTGTGATTTTTCTGTCACCCATTTTCCCCTTCTCCCACCCACCTCCTCTTTTGTGTGTTCTGTCTTTACCAGACACTGCTCTCTGGAGGAAGTGAGCATCTCTGATGTGCAGCCAAGCACCAGGTGAGTCCCAGCCCCCTCTGCTAACTGTGGGAGCACACAGAACTGTTTGTTAGTGTTCTGTAGGTGTTTGCACTTAACCATCACTGAGCTCCTGGCTGGCTGCTGGGGCACAGAGGACTCCTTGTCTCTCCTGGCTGTCCCTGTGTCAGGGGAGTGGGAGCCAGGCTGCCGAGGGAACCAGCACACTGGAGGCGAGCGGTGCTGATACGTGTTGCCATAGTAGCAGCAGCAGAAGATACAGCTGGCCGCCTTCTCAGGGAGAGCAGGAGCTGGAATATTCATTAAGTTTATTTCACAAGCTTTAGAAATCTGCAGGAAGGACATATTTGAAAGAAGTGTTACAAAACACCTCTACTTACATGTGTTTGCTTTGTCCAGTCACCACTTCTAAAATATACGGGGAAAAGAGTCACCAGCACCAGCAAACATACCCAGCATGAATGCTGTGCCCTGTCTTGGGCAGCCAAATTGGTTGTTTTGCTGGAACACAGCCTTCATGGCAAAGAGGAGGAGAGGGAAAGGTGGCACGGGCCAGTCCTGTGAATGGCAGAGGGGAGAGGAAGCATTTCTAGTGGCTGGAGTTTACAGGCAGATAAGTTGTTACATTTTGTTCTCTGTCCCTTCAGGACATATGGTGGTGCCCTGGTTTGTAAGGCATCACAGCAGTGAAACCCAGTAGCCAGGGTCTAATTAGATAGCCTGCCACCCTTCCAAACAGCCAAGTCCAACAGGACCCTTCAGTCTGAAATGCCTTCCCAGACAGTGAGCAGGTGCCAGCAGCAGATGTAGGCTTGACTGGGGACATGCAATTTTTGCAGCATGTCCCATTTGTTAGCAGCATTGCCTCTCCCTCTGCTACCATTAGCCTCAACAAAACAGGCAGGGAGAGAGTTAGGAGAAAGTACAGCAAGAAAGCAGCCTGTTGTGCCTGCTTTCAGCAGCAAACCAGTGGTCAAACCTTTCCAGGTCCAGGTAAATTCTGACTGTGTGGAACACCATGGCCAACTTGCAAAGTAAATGGGAAGCAGTCAGAAACACAATGTCATTTAAACTTATGTGTGATGCAGAAAATGTAATAACTGTGAGACCTAAGCAAAAAGATTATAATGCTTTTGTTATTTTCATATTTGTACTAGTTATTACCATTCCAAACAAACTGCAATTATAAATACAAACCCACGGTTCTGGTGCAAGAAGTTCAAAGACATTGCACTGTTAAATGGTCAACTGTTATTTAAACAAATGTTTCAGTTTCATCTTAAAATTCAGAAGTTGGTCCCAGATTTGTTAGAAAATTATGAGATTACTAAATGACAGGAAAGAGAGCAGGGTTTGTTTCCCAAATACAATTCTCCAACCTAGTGTAGTCTATCCAGTTTGAGCTCATTTTCTTACTAAATACAGAATAAGTCAGTGAGCTTTTGAATGTTTGTTTGTTTGTTTTCTGTTATATATTTTATCACAGTAGAAGTTCCTGGAGTTCTGAAAATGCAGCTGATTACAAGATGAATAGAGAAAAGAAAGGAACAGTGAGTTTCAGATACATTAGACATAACAAAATATCTATCTGGATGTTTAATTATAAGTGCTATCTAATATGTTCTGATGAAATACAGTTAGCCCATCTTTTTCAAAATAATCTTGGTCTCTGTGTAATCTCACTACATGCTTACTTTCCCCACTCTTATTTCACCCATTAGCTAAATATTTTTTTGTCTTAACGTCAGCTCGAATAATTTTGTCTGTACTGAGAGCGGAAATTGTGGCTGACAGATCAGGTTTTGGATACGAGAGGAGTTAGTGAGGAACAACCTTCCTTGCCCACATTAACAGACCTTCATGCTGTTGAGACAGTGTCTTTTCAACATGCTCAGAGTTTATTGTCATGAGAAGTATTTAAATGCCAGGAAATTATTAAGAGAAATGAGAAAATGAGCACAATCTCTGCCCACTGAAAAGGGCAGATACGAAACTAACCTGTGGCAGTTCTCCCCTCTGCAAGCTGTCACAGGATGGGCTGACACTAGGGTTGTCAGATGTCAGCCAGCACAGCATGAGCCACAAACTGATGTGGACAAAAGAGAGGAAAAAATGAGAGGCTGGATGTCTGACTTCTTCTGAGTGCTCGGGTGGAGTAATGAGTGCTGTGACAATGAGAGCCAATGGGAAATGTCCTGTCATGCCCACAGCACAGCCAACAATCTCCAGCCTTATCCTGTGGGTTACAAGTGTGGCACGAGTGCTATAGAAAATATATATGGAGGATGTGTATAGCATTAAATATTTACTGGTTTTAAAAAGAAATTCATGTACAGTTTAGGATTTAAATATTCACACAACCTTTCTTGTTCCTTTCACCCACCCCTATTGTCTAAAAAAAGGCAAGCATTTCTCTAAAGAAATAAATTTTATTATAAAATCATGTCCTACAATTTCAATAAATTACTTAATAACTTTAACCAAACTGACAAAGTAATTGCAATCTTTTTTTTTTTTTTTTTCCAAAATAAATTCTGATGCATCAAGAGTAAGAATTTGCAGTATTATCCATCTATCATTTATCTGAAGACTGAACAGGAGACATTTCATTACCTTTCTCCTGATTTCAACCAGTACTTCTTTGGAGAGCAAGCACAAAGTGAAACTTACCCCTATGAGCTGGTACGTTCAAAGTATGTGGCCATAAAACAAGTTAGCTCTTTTCCTGTGAGATCATTTTGTACCCTCTTTTTGGTAACAGATTGCACTGCTTGCCAATGACTACTACAACTATTGTCAAGTTATTTTACAAATGGTGAGGGAGACCAAGCTTGACAAGGTATGCTTTTTCTTTAATAACATTTACTCTGACAACAGCAAACAACAGTAACTGCAAAATTGTGTCTGTATAGCTAATTTACTTGATGGTTTGAGCTAAGGTAGATGATGATTTATGGAGAAAAGGAGCATTCTGTCAAGTTATTTTAAAACTCTGAATTAACACAACATGCTCCAAGAATCTGAGTTCGTACGCATATCCTGAGCCCTCCTGGCACATCAATAAGTCTGAGCTGAGCACAGAACACATAGCTATGGATACACATCTTTAGTTACATCCTCATATCCATGGCACAATTCTTTGTTTCTTTCCTCTTGTACACTGCCTGGTGAGGTTCAACTTGTTGTGCCTTCCCCAGCACGCTTCCACTTACACTGGAACCCAGCCAAGATGAGCCCAGGCAAAGAGCCCATCTCCATGGTCGTTTCTTTGGTCTGTGTTTGTGTATTGTCTTACTGAATTATACTTCACATTCCACAAGTGTAAAACCAGTGAAAATTCATAAAGGGCTTTGTGTGACAGGTGGAAGATTGTATCATGTCATTCTGGACATCTCTGCAACCTGAAAGAATAGAACTGATGTGCCTGCCAGATGTGTGCCAGCTGTTAAAAAGCTATGATAGGTATCTATTCAAGGTACTGCACACACATTTGCATGTTGTAATGATGCTATTACGTGTTTGTGTCTTTTTGGTAGTTCTAAGGAGAAGGGCCCTTTCTTTCTTTTGTGTTGTACAGTGGGATTTTCATTTATTCCTCAACTCAATGTTTTGGCTTCTTCTGAGACAGCCCAGTATGGGCTTTGGTTTTGAAAGGAGCCAGCAGAGTTTGGGATAGCTTCTATTTTGCTCCTATATATTAATTAGAAAGTTCCTAATATCAATGAAATGTGCTCTAACATGTCTGTGGTTCTGGCATGAGGTTATGTGACTGAAATTTCAACTGATGATGGTTTTCCAGATTATGACAGTTACTTTCCCTTTGGGAACACGACTGCATGTCTCAGTGACCTTCCACATAGAAATATTCAGTTTTCTGGTAAAAATAATTTGCTTCTTATTTCCAGAGGTCATTAAGTATTGTCTAGAAATTAATTCAGGAAGCAACATTTACTCTTAGGCTATTTGTCCTTCTAAGTAAGGCAGCTTAGTTCTTGCTTAATTGGAAGAAAAAAATGGGTTTCTTTACACTTACATTTAAATTATCAATATAATTTTATTTCATGCTGCGGTAAATATCTGTGGTACACTGGTCAAGTGCAGCAGTATGAATTTGTATTCTAGGAATTGGAGAACATCCTACTTCCTGATTTCCTGGAGGAGGTGCCTGCACAACACATAGACTCAATCAGATCATTCAGTGAAAATGTTAAATGTTGGATGCTTAATCCTTTGGGAGGTTTTCCATTACCGCTCCAAATATCCAAGTCTAATGGTAGGTTTGAGTAAGAAAGATATTTTCAAAAATAATCTTTGGTTCAACTGCAGAGAATATTGTATTATAAAACTCAAATTATTTAAAAATTTTTTAAAAAAATTTAAAAAAAAATTTTTAAAAATTTAAACTGTTATTTAAAAAAAATAACAGTGGTAGCAGCAACAACTAGAGTTAGCTGGGATACAGTTAAAAATAAATGGTCTTGCATAATGTGTGAGAAAAAACTTAAGCCAAAAGTATTCCCAATTCATGGTAAATTGAAACGTACTTAAATCTTTTTACAGATCTGTCTCTTGCCATGATTGCTTTGGCCAAGTAGATGACCAAAAATATGCAGCATGCCCTCTGAAATTCAAATATTATTGTGTCTCTTCCTCTCACAAGTTGTTTTATGCTGATAAATTAATTAATGGCTGTAGCAGTCCAATATAAAAGGAAAAAAGCCATAATCCCATAGGGAAAAATATTAGAAGACAATTGGAAAAAATCCGTTCTCTACAAAAACAGTGGTATATGTGTGCGTTTGTAAATATGTGCACACACACATATATACCTATTAAGCTGAAGATTCTGACTAAAACATCATATTGCTCATTGAGTGAAGACCAACTCCACAGTGGTAAAGCAGGGCTCCTGTGTAGGCAAAAGTTTGTGTTAGGATTTGTATGCTTAATATTGAAGACAGGCTTAATTTTGGCATTTCTTACATTTAAATGCTTGACAGACCAAACACAGGAATGTGTTTTTAATGTGTGTGCATAGAAGTGTATGTAATTAATCCGCTCTGACCCTTTGTATATACATCCTGGTCTTTCTGGTTTGTACAAACCTCATAGAAACATAAATTTTCACTTGAAAATCATTGCCTGTCTACAGAAGTTTCTTTATACTTGATATTCCTGCAACTGAGAAACAGTTATATATTTTACTCTGAGGAAAGGTATTCTCAGACCATGCTTTTCATAATTACATATAGCACATTATAAACAGGATAAAAGTAGAACAAAAGAAACCATCTCCTATCAACAGTGCTGCAGAATTGCATAAAGGTCAAAATGTAAACTATCTAAACAAAATACAGCAGGTTTAGATTTAACACTGCTTTCATTCACCTGAAACCATACTTGGAAAAGAGCATTAGTCTTAAATAGGAAGTATTAAATGCAAGAAAATATTGAAAGACTTTTTCCTGTACATCATGGATTAATAGATTCACAGTGAGAGAAGAGTGTTGAGCTGGGCAGCGTCTCCTTGCAAGTTTTGACTGCAAGGGTCCCCAGCCCATCCCATAATGCTGGTTCAGTGCCCCTGCTGTGCCCTCCATTACCCTCCAAGTCTCCTTTAGGGAACTACTTTCTAACTTAAAAGGTGTCTTCATTAAAGTATTTTAGACTATGAAATATTAATGATGTGAAACATTTGCCTCTTCTTTAACAGAAGCTAAAGAGTTTGTAAAAAGGCTCAGGAGACAGACAGATCTTTGCAACATGGTCAAGGTATGTTCCAGAATTCGTGAAAAAAGAAAAAAAAGCTGGGAATTTCATTCCTGCCATCAGTTTGCATTATTTTTGAAGTGCTCCATTGTAGAACAAGTGCAGCAGCATGGATGTTCTTAACTGTACACCAACCGTCATGCTCACACTCCTATTATCTCTTCCCACACTGTTAAACATGCTGAAGGGACATTTTCCTTCCTCTGGATTATTCTGAAAGCCTCTGAGATGTAGTTGGTGGTACCCCATGGAGAAGGGAACACAGTAATTGGAAGGGTCAGGTGACAGTTTCCAGTATCTTTGCCCATCCATGCCAAAGTCAGTCGAGAGCACATGCTGGAGCATTCCTTCCATTGATGTCCTTGGATCCTTCCAAATCCTTGGGTTTTGAGGTGGTCTGGGGTATAGCAGAAAAAAGAAGGTCACAAATAGGGAAGAAAGCAAAAGAGAACAGGTTGTATATTCTCTTCTTTATATATATAAAAGATTTTTCCCAACATGCCATCTGATTCAAATCGTTACCCAGATGGAAGAAGGGAAGCAGGGAGAAAACAAGGGAGGAGGAAGGGAGGGATAAGAGGAACTGCAGCTTCTTGGACCACTAAATGTAGCTTTTCTCTATGGGAAAACTTCATCGCCAGAAGCATAAAAAACACTTTAAAAAAAGGCACAGACATGCATAAGGATGCCTGCCCAGGCAAAAAGTTGACTTCATGAAGTACTGAGCACTCACAGTTTCCATTTACTGCAGCAGCCCTTGGAGATCTGAAAATCTCAGCTTTATGTGCTTCTAACAGGTCTTCTTATGCATTGAAGAGCATGATCCAGCAGGAATCATGAGTGTCACCTATTTCCAGAAGCAGACATTTGTGTTTGATTTGTATACTCAGACTTCAAATCATCCTTCTTGTGTCCAAGCCATGATGTCAAAGGGCTGGTTGTAGCTCTTTCAGTCTTCCTTCCCTATTCTAAATATGTGGAAAAGCTGCAGAGTCAAAACTGGATTTACACCCTCAAGATTTAGGGCAAGAGAATTGCAGCAATTGGGAGAAATTCTCTAGAAGAAACCTCTGGGTGTTCTACATTCCCTTTACACTGTTTAACCCACACCAATTGAACACAGCAGACCCAAGAATCAGGGTCGAATTTATACTTAACAGTTCTCACAGGTAAATGTTGTTTGTACCTTCTCTAGAGCCTCTTCAAAACACAAGGGAAAAGTAAGAGTTTTACTGTACTTGACATTTTGGGGTAGTGAGTTCCAAGATTTAATTATTTCTTGTATGAAAAAATTCTTTCATTATTTTAAAATTTCTACCCTTCAAGCAATTCTTCCTGCAAACCTCCATCATATCCTTCCTCAGTTATTTCTCTTCAATGGAGAGGTTTACCTCATCTTCTCACACAGGAGTAACTTGATATTTCTAATCAACCTTCTCAGTTTTCTGTCTAAAATGCATCTGGAATTTCAACTAAAGACTGATGCTCAGAGCAGGCAAGAGTGCCCCTGATGAGAAGTGCTACAGAGGCACTGTGCATCTGCAACCTCTGAACACTGTAACCACATCATCCCTTGTAGAGTACTTCACAATAATTCAGCCATCTGGTGAGAAAGTAGGAACAATTTTGGCAGGGTCAGCATTCAAAAAAAAAAAAAAAGGTAACTTTCCCACCATGTGTAGATAAAGCAGCTGACAGCTGCTACTACCTGGACATGTAGAAATTATTAGAGCATAAAAAGTTGCAAATTCCCGGTGAGAAAAGAATGTGAATATGATGCTTGTCATTTTCTGGGGCTGATACCTGGCTCTGGTGAGTTGTATTTGAGTGTTGAGAGGGCTCAGTCTCAGTCATTTTAGAGAATCATGTTTAGTATGGTGAAATCCAATGGATAAAGAGATCAGTCTAAAGTGTTGGGGCATGGAGTCAGGTATTAGCAGCCTATTGAAGATGCTGCCCCAGTAGTTCCCAGCCTTTGGGTCAAGTATTCTTTTTGCAGGCTCTTTTTCTGTCACTGGAAACTCCAAGTCAAATAAGAAGAATGCTTTTGTCTTTAACTTATATGAAGGAGATTGCTGAGTGAGAATCAGATTGGGTTTGGTATTTCAAAAAAGTTAGCAGAGTGATGAAAAATAGCTGTATTGGTAATTATAGCAAAGAAATCGTCAGCTGCATTCATTGCTGCTTGGGGGGTCCTGTTAAGCAACTGGTGAATGGGATTTGTTAAAACATGTATGAATCCTGAAGTTTTCTGGAATTTTACAAACCATATTTTTCCTCTGAAAAGCCCAGCTGGACAAGGGTTGTTCACAGAAAAGCCTGAAGTGTAAAAAAGGCTTTAAGATCTTAATCTTACTGATTTCAGTATGGAACTGAGAGACTAAATGTATTTGTTAACAAAATTTAATGGATTCAGATTTATTTTCCTTGACTGTTTTCATCATTTCACCAAGAGTCTTAAGGAATATTGTGTGATACTAGCAACTAATTTAAAAAGTGAAGAGATGATAATAAATGTTAGTTTGAAAATTGTTTGTGATATCTATGTGAGTAATACATTTTGGGACAAACATGAAGACAGATTCATTCACAAATGACTCATAAACAAATAAATGGGATAAAATACAACTAATATTGTTTTAACTAATACCATATTTCTAATGTTATTTTTACTCTCTCAAAGGCTTGAGCAACTTGAGAAAACTTGCCATTGAATTAAATTCTAACATGAATTAAGGACAGATAACACAGAAGGAAAGTCATCTCTGATACATCATTCCATGCTTTAGACAAAATATAATTATTTACTGTAATTATAACTCTAGGCAAAGCCAATTGCCCAGGCAATTGCCCAGATAATTCAAGTATGTTAGCCTTGTCTGCTCCATCACAGACAACACAGAGCATCATTGAAAAGAACATCTCCCAGAACAAAACTCTCTTGAAGACAACTTCAGATTTACCTCCTTTGATCCCTTACCCGCCCCCGCCCCCCCCCAGTTTGGAGACTGGTCATATGAAGTCTAGTATTGAATAAGGGAAGCTTTCCTTTTTCAATTCCCTTATTTGGCTGAATTAAGGGCTTGAGAAAATGAAAGGCATTTACTGTTTTTTTGTTCTCTACAGACAGTAAGAGTACTCTTGAACAACAACAGCACAGTCACTGTTCTGCGATCAGGCTTGCATGCCATCTTCAATGAGAAATCTCTGGATGTGACTAAAGACCTCTTTCAAGAGACGTTTAGGAATCCAAAGAGGCGGCAGAAAAACATACAATTAAAATGTAATTAATTTTTGCTATTTATTGTCTTCCCTCTTAAGCACTAGCTTGTCATTGTTAAAGGTCCAGCATTTCCTCTTGTTTATTGATGACATCTGCCTTACTGGGAATTACAGTCTTCCTATAACCTAAAGGGCTAGAAAAGAGCCAATGAAATTGAGAATGGAGCACGAGAGAATATCCTCCTAACTTTAAAGGTTAAGAATTAAAGGCTTTTGGGTCTGACTCTCTTAAAGCCTTTTGTGACAGCAGGAGTTGGATTTGTGTTACTGATTTATGTATCTCCTAGAAGAAGGTTGGCAAGCAGGGATATTTTTTCATGGTTTCTTTTCACAGGAAAGATGTTTTCAATCATTGCATTTTCCTCTGTTATTAGTTGAAGCACACAAAATCATTTTTTTGTGGTCAGATTTTAAAATACTGTATGCTGAACTGGACAAGGCCTTTTAGCTTTTGTCCTTTTGCTGTATTGCAGCCTGTGGGATCAATGTTGTGCTGTAAACAATAAAATACACAGTTTGTATGCAGCTGTGACATAAAGATTTGATAGCTTAATGAAGAGGAATAGAATGGCAACTTGATTTTTATATTAATGGTCTGCCATTTAAAATATTAGGAAGAGATAGCCAAGTTGGACCAGGTTGTGCACAGAACTAAGCAGGGGAGCCTTAACTCTTTGTTCCTGGTCCATCACTGACTCATGCACTGACAAGGGATTTGTCACAGACTTTCTGTGACTGCTTTCAGTAGGAATAATAACTTGCCTGCTTCACAGAACCATCAGGAGAACCATTTCAATAGTATACATACACATACTAAACCCAAAACCACTGCATAGAACACTTATTATATTTTTCCATTATATTATTGATGTTCTTAATCTTCCCAAGGTGGTTTTATTGCATTCTCTGTTTTTGTTGCTTTTCCAAACTGTCATTTATAATAAACAAGGTTTCACTGAACTTATCCATATGTTTTCTTGAGGGAAGAGGTCTCAATTAAAAGGGTATAAATTCAGGGAGGTGCAATTTACCTTTTGACACTGGGTAGTAGGCGCCAAACTTTTGGGGGAACAACTGCTCTGATATGTGGCAACATTATCCATAGTTCTGTTGGTCTACAGAATATTCTGCATTTTGGGTTATTGTTTTAAATTTTTTTTTCCTCCCTTCAACAACCAGACCAAGATTATTTAGTTTTTCTCAACCACATGAAATGTCAAATAAGTAAGTTAGCATTGCCTCTAACCAAATTCCAGCTTTCTCATTGGAACTGCTTTTTCTTGCCACCTTTGCCATGATGACTTGGTCAGTGCATTTATGCTGGAAATGGACATAAACATGAGTTCTGACTGATTTCAATGTAGGGTACTATTCCTCACCAAAGAAATGGTATATTAATCAAAATGCTAGAAATAGACATCATAATCTATTTTAAGGTAAAAGGTAAAAGAAAAAAAAAAAGCTTAAAACTGCAAAAACAAATCAAAAGGCAAATCAATCACTTCAAGTAATGGTATTCCCTCTGTATTTCATAGGTTTGAAAAACTTCATTTCTTCATTGACATCTTCCACAGATATTCGGGATCTCCTGGGCTGTTTGTCTTCAGATCTCCAGACTTTCATTATCAAGGTATAAAATCAATAATTCCAGAATAGAAAGAGTGATCACATCACTTATCCTGCTACATGCTGACTGTCACTAGTCTGTGGGAGTCACATTGCACACTAGCAACCTGTCCAGACTGCAGATTTGCATAAATACAATTTATGCATGCTGTGGAAAAAAGGAGAATTAATTGGCACACAAAAATTCCATCTGTGCGAACAACTACAAGCATATTTCTGTGCACATATCCACTCTAGTGGTTTCAGTATGTGCTTTCATTTCATAGACACATATTATCATAGCCCCTAATAAACCAAAATTCACAAGTAATATGTTGGTATAAATGAAGAGAACACTTTATGGTTCCTTACATCCTTGATTCACCAAACTGTTGACTTTTAGCAAGTACTAAGAACTTCTAGTAGAAAGTCTCTAGCTCTTGTGAAAGATTCTAGTGTGACCTCACATATGCCCCTTTCAATAGATTACAAACTATCACTCCTCTACCTTCACTGACTCAATTTGTGTCACCGTGTTGGTACTGCTGCATTTGGTTGGTTACCATAAAAATTAACTTGGGTTTGGGTGGTACTTAGAGTTTGGGGGTTTTTTTCTCCTTTCCAAAGAAGCAGAGTAAACTGTGTTTACTTGGCTTAAGTATTTATTCTTATTTTTTTCTTTTAAAATGAAGGGTAGTACTTTACAATTCTGTGGTGCCATCACCTCACATAACCATCACCTACCTCCTGGGATGGTATAGAGTGGGACTTTTCCTGGGGGTTCACAGTTATAGGCCATAAGGCAGTAGACACAAGTTGCAACAAGGAAAATTTCCAGAAATTTCCAACAAGGAAAAAACCCTTACCATTAGAGTAATTAAGCATAGGAAGAGGTTACCTGGATAGGCTGTAGAATTTTCATTCAGGAGATATTCAGAACTTAGCTGGACAATGCCTGAACTAAGCTGGTCATGCTTTGGACAAGAGACCAGAATAGGTAATATCCAAATATCTCTTTCATCTTAAGATATT
>WEIU01012882.1:240838-250987 GCA_013389925.1 Aegithalos caudatus | reverse complement strand
AAAAAAAAAAAAAAAAAAGGCAGCTTGTTACCTTTTTCACCTTTGTATGCAGTTTGTACAGGGAAATAATCTGCCACACAATAAGGAATTCTTTTAACCAACTCTATCATAAACCTTTTTTTTTCTTTATCTGCAGCCAAGCAAGAGTAAAGAGGCATTTAAAGAGCAGGCATCAGATTTCATGTTGAAATGGAACCTCCTACTGAACAATGTAGGCAAGATTCTGACCATCAACAGGACAGAAAGTTTTGGTAAATAGGATCTTTGTGACTCTCATTAGATAGACCCCATTTTGACCTGAGATGGCAGAGGCAAAAGACCCAAAAGTACCTAAAGGGCTAATGAGAGCTGGCAATGTAGTGACAGGACAATGGGGAATGGCTTTAAACTGAATGGTAGCAGGTATAGACTGGATATTTAGGAAGAAATTGTTTACTGTGTGGGTGGTGAGGTATTGGAACAGGTTGCCAAGAGAAACTGTGGCTGCCTCATCCCTGGAATTGTTCAAGGCCAGGTTGGATGGGGCTCTGAGCAACCTCTGGAACGTGCATGGCAGGGGGTTGGCACTAGGTGCTCTTTAAGGTCCCTTCCAATTCAAACCACTCTGCGCTTCTGTGATTCTGTGATTTTACCTGACATAAATTCCTGCAACATTCAATAGAGGCATCTCTTCTCCCTTCTCCTTTCCTTTTATCACCATTCTCATGGTGATGTGGCTAGACAAGTCAAGGAAATGTAATTATTAGTTTTTGACCAAACCAGTTCTCTAAGCAAAACTCTAGGATGAGCAGAAGAGAGGAGAATAGGAGCATGCAACTGTAGATGGCAGGAAAGCCAGGACTCCCTCTTTTGGCAGAAGTTGTAGTTTGTGGGGAAACAGGGAACAGCAGCCTGTGGTGCGAGCCTATTCTTTGCCTCCATACAAGGGCTGCATACCAGAGCAGAATTGTTTATTGGAGATCTAGGGCCACAACTACTCCAAACTGTAAGCATTCCAGACATCTCAAGTGATAACTGAGTCCCCCAGGTTCTTTCTGTATAAGACAGCCAGAGCAGAGCCACTGCAATAACTACTTGCCAAAAAGGCAGTTAGCTCCTCTGACAAAAGATATATGCTCCTCTTACTTATGTCTTACACTGACCTA
The DNA here is from genome assembly GCA_013389925.1 of Aegithalos caudatus. NCBI lineage: Eukaryota > Metazoa > Chordata > Aves > Passeriformes > Aegithalidae > Aegithalos > Aegithalos caudatus. Next base: position 249,842 of record WEIU01012882.1, on the reverse strand, counting down.
AGTGCTTGCCTAGCCAGCAGCACACCTGTTGAAGGTATTAAACTGACTGAAAAATAGTCACTTCTTTAGCTGGATTATTTTTCTCTCCATCTTAGAGCTCTGAGCTGTCAGACATCAAATCCATCATACACCAGTGCAAGGTGGGAGAAGGGAAGGAACTGTGAAGTTGTGTTCACTCAAAAAGGCTTGAGTGATACAAAAATGTCTTAAATCAGTCCAGTGTCTACCCTAATTGCCTTTCTCCTCACTTGTAACACCTTGCAGAGGTGTAATTTCTGCAGAAATGTACTGTTTCCTCTGAGCTGCATCTAAAGCCAAAGTGTATGAAATGCCTTTTAGCTTTTCCAAGGAGCACCTTCAGATTTTTAACTCTTCTGTTGGATCCAACTTCATACAAATAGCCAAAGTAAACCCCATTATTTTCTTTGAAATGCCCCTTCAAAACCATACTTTCATGTGTTTGCTATAAATACATAACAAAGGGGTATGTCAAGGTTGCTGCCTTTTGTGTTCTTCAGTATTCTTACCCTGTTAATATCTGTGCTTGTGCACATATGAACACACCCTTCTTCTGCATCAAGTTGCCACCTTTTGCCTTCTGTTTACTTGTAAACTGTCTGGAGCAGGATCAGAGTGTTGTTCTGTGTCTGCAGGGAACATAACACAGTAGCGTTCCTCATCCATCAGCTGCTGCATTACAGTAATATTTAAATAATCAGTCCTTTCTCTCTCTCCAGAGGAGTTCTGCACAAAACTCTCCAATGCTACATGCAATATTTTTGGCAATGAATAAATTGAGAATGCATTCCAAGAACTGCACTGGAAGCATAATATTTATTGAAATCCCCCTTGATGATGAAATCCTCTTTCCTCTTTCTACTACAAGAAGAATTTAATGAATTGCCTCCCTGTTCAGCAGTTGTGTTGATGGATGGGATACAATGGATGGAGCACATCTCTTGGTCTGCTGTGACTTCATTAAACTAATTGCAAATTACATTTTCACCCATTTTATGACAGTTTTCCTACTATACTTCAATAACACAAAAATTGAATTTATTTAAATATGAGAGAGTTAAAAATATTTTAAACATTTTGCTGTGATGCTTCAATAATGTGATCATTATTATCTTCTTTCTTTACTTTTTAAGATGATATATTTGATCTATTAATGTCCCTTTTTTTTTTTTTTTATGTTTCTATTCCTTTATGATACTGAGTTTTAGCACACAGGCTGAAGCAGTTCTGTTAACAAGCCATCTGGTGTAAAAGTTCTGTACTTGGGATCACTGCTTTCCATAAATGTCTTAAATCTCAGTATTTCTTCAAAATACGAACTACGTGGCATCCACACTGAAGAAACAAAATTACTTGGGGAAATGTGCATCATGTTAATCCAGTAACCAAAACTAGTCTGAGTTCTAACTTGATCTCTTGCCTTCTAGCTTGTCACATCCAGCAGGCATAATACACTGGCATACTCACACCTCTCAATTTAGGATTGAATTTCACCCTTTTCCAGCCCAGCCCCCACTTGGGTGATGCCCAAGTGAGATGAGAGGAACCCTCCAATTACCCCTACTGTAAGGCAGCAGGGAACAAGTGTGCTAGAGCATTCAGGGCTAATGGGACCTCTACAGCTCCTTCAGCTCCATCTCTTTTCCAGAAAATGTGCCTCTACACCCCTCCCTCATGGAGTTTCATGTCACACACCTCTGTTGCCTTCTAAGGCCTTCAGGGATGCTCTGCCAAGCCATGGGGACTGAGTAGTGAGCTGTGCATTTCTCTACTGCAAGCAAGTTACTTCAGCCTTGTTCCTCTTGAGAATTGTGTTCCTCTGTTTTATCCCAAAAGACAGCTGGGGTGGAATCTTTAGTTTCATGCTTACTCTTAGAGAATATATTGAAAACAATTATGAGACTGTTAGAAACATTCTTGGACTACTAATAACAAATCTATATAGTTTCAGCTTCAACTACAGAAATTCCTTTCCTTGTTGCATAGGTAAACAAGTATTTCCTCCTACTTTCCCATAAAGATCCTCAAAAAGATGAACAGCAGAAGCAACAGCTTCTCAGACACATAAACATCAAAAGAGAGTATTTTTCATTTTTAAAGCCCTGTAAACTGTGGTCATTAATATAAATTGTAGTATCTCCTTGTTGATGTCCATAGAAACTAGTTTGTGGGATGCAGAGGTTATAAATTACTTGATGAATTCCTATGCAGATTTGTGGCACGGAAGAAGATCTACTTTTTACTGTAAGGGCTTTCCACCAAGGTATGATTCAAAAGTCAATGGGCTCAGTGAATCTCTCTTGGCTTTTATCTTTTATGGTCCAAGCTGCAAGGTGGGCCATTTAGTGTCATAGATACAACACACACAGATGTCTGTAGGAGGTTTTGCTTGGGAAGAGGTGGAATAGGGATAATGGGGAAGAGATAATGGGGATCATATGTAGTTATTGATAAGCCTTGTAGTAGAAGTGAATGTGGAGAAGGAACTTGAAGAAGAAAGTGAATAAAACATTCCTCTCTAGTTAAATAAGGGAAAACATTTGCTTATGTTTAAAATTTGCACTGGTTCCTATTTTTCTGGGATATCTGGAAGCACAGTACTGCTTGCTAAGTGCTGGTCCATTACTTTGTCTAGCCTTTTACTATAATGAAGCCCTTCAAAAAAGAACACATCATATAGATAAGTAAATGAAGAGGTTGTAATAATTATCTTTGTTTTTCTTTAAACCTAGGATCCTGGCTTTTGTTGAATATGTTACTTGTTGATTTTGCGGCTCACATTTTCCAGTCCTATATAGAAGAGGAGAAGGAAGAAGGAAATGCCCTGGTTGCAAAGCAGAATGAGGTCCCTGTTCTGTGTGTTTATGAGCCCAGCCATCTCTCGCCCTGTTTTGCTGAGGAGGAAACTCAAGCCAATGCTCAACAGACAGCTCTTATGATGCAGAACCAGAATAACTTTGGATTAAGCAATGATTTCCAGAATTCTGAGTTGTTTGGTGAACACAACCACTGTCAGCAAGGTGAAATTAACATTTATTTAAAAGAAAATTATGGGGGAAAAGGCTATAATTTGGGAAAATTAGGACAGATTAGGAGGTGTGTGGCTGATTGTGTTTTTTATGCATGTAAAGTAGAACTAACGAAATCCAGGTTTGCATGGAGCTGTGTCCAATGTCACTGAAACCTCAACTCACAAAGCATCCTCCACATCCTGCCCCTCCTCCACGATGATATCAAGGAATTCTAATCTCAACATCACCTACCTCCCCAGTACCACAGGTTCCTGATTCTTTCCTTGGGTTTCCAGCAGACCTCTGGAGCTCCTTCTGATTTCCCAAGTGTTGTCTAAGGAAGAGCAGTGCTGCTCTGGTGGGCTGGCAGCGGGCCATGGGCTAGCTGACAAACAGACTGCATGTATTTATTGATCAAAAAAGAGAGGGCACAGTGTGATCTTTCCTCACTTTTGGAAGCACTGAGAAGTTCTCTTCCCTCTGCTTGTCTGTTACTTTAATCAAAAGATATGAAATATCTTCAGAAATATGAAATCCTTGAGACCCTTCTGCTCTACCAGATTTTCCTGCAGTCAGTCCACTGCTCCAAACTTACATTGACATAGGTGTGACATACAGGTAGAATACAAGATAGACTCTAAGTCTTTTAGAATATAAGGCTAAAATACAAGAACACATGGGAATATGGATTAAGCCTCTGTGGTTAATGCAAGTAATGAATTAGACATTCAGCTGTTTTCATATTTCTCTGCCATGCAATGAGAGCACTTGTCCTATGTCTCAGAGAACATTGTGTTTTCCAGAAAACTGTGAAAGACAAATGTTAATGGCACCAAGACTCACAGAGAAAATTATGTTTCTGGGGTGACTTATAGTTACTGTATTTCCAAGAGGTATTAAATTTCCATACACTAGCACAGGTGGTAATTGACTATTTTAAAAACATCTTTATTAATTATAAAGACCTTTAGGGGACCCTAATTTTTTTTTTTTTAATATAAGGTATGCTAAGACTAGTTTAGCAAAGAACATTGGAGGGGAGAAAGCAGGCACACAAAGCACAAACCAAGAATTATTTATATGTGTGATGGGCATGTTTGACAGCTTTTGTTATTTTTCAAATGTAAAATAATGACCCATCCTGCCATACCACCTTTATGTCAAAACATAAACTGTGCTATGTGCTGACAATTTGCAAGAGAGCTCTAAATCACTGAAGGCCAGAAATGAGGAAATGAACCACTAGAAATTTTATTCAATATCTGCCTATTTCCTGTGCTCTTCCCTGTGCTGCCTTCTGTATGTCCTATGCCCATTGCAATGCTTTTTGCAGGGGTCATCAGACAACGCCTTGACCCGGGTTTGGTCTGTGTAAAGTGATGTGCTTAAAATATGTACCAGTTTTGAATTTTTTGTACTTTCTGATCACAAGAACAGAACAAAGCTGATTAGAGTGAGGGATGAGGAATCATCCCTTTCTGAATAGGAGAGGAAGGTGTAAAATGTGAAATGAGTATGAGGGCTTGGGAAAAGGTGTGGATGAGGGAAGGACACAGTGAACAACTGAGAGAAAGTATTGAAGTTTAGAGATCAAAGAACCCAACAGATGATGGATTCTACCAGTCCATGTGCAAGATGCTAATAACTGGGATGAAAAAGATTCTAGTCAGCACCTGTTATGTTGTGGTTCAAGTGCTTATGGTTTGTGATGTAGTTGAAAAACTTGAACCTGCAGCTCAAAAGGGCTTCAGGAGCTGTGAGAGAGTGAGCACTTCTGTCCACTCATGTTCTTGAGACAGGTGGTAGCTTCTACCCTGACCACTGCAGATTCTTTCTTTTGTATATCAACACTAATGCCACAAAACACAGTTGCCAATAGCATCTCTATCACCCACTGCTCTATACTGTCATCTCTGTAGATCCTCTGACAAGATTTCCATTGCATGAGGATTTTTGTTCTGTGACTTTTGACCACCAAAAATCGTCATCATCCTTCCAAGAAGCCATCTGTCCCTGCTCTTGAGTAATCCCCTTTTGGCCACAGCCCATTCTGTTGGGGGTCTAAACCCTCAGCAGCCATAGCAGCATCCACCAGCCACACTGCTGTTTCCTGGACCACATTTCTGCTGCCTGACATGTTGCTCAGGTTTATTTCATAATTTTTGCTTTTAATTCCTTCACTTTAGGGAGGCTTGGCAGCTTTCTGCAACCCAGAGCTTTTCATCAGTTCCCATCCGCCACTCCATCCATTGCCAGCACCACCCAACCTCCGTAGGTTTTAATCTTGTTCCACAAGGCATTTCTATGCCTTCTCTACAGCCTGTTATGCTGTGGAAAAAAAAAATCTGTTCATCGCACCTCCACACTCAGTTCATTGAAATTAGTGCTAACCACTTAGTCTTGCTACAAAACCCTGGAAAAATATGAGGGGGAGGGCTGGTAACAGAAATCAGAAAAGAATCTCCCAACCTTACCCTGATATCAGCAGCACCAATATGTGTGGCTTAGCAGATCCCTTCATGATCTTTTAGTTGTCACCTTCATTCTTCCTCTTCCTTCTCCATCTGTTTCTGGTCTTCCATTCCTAGTTGATGCTGAATATAAATTAGACTCCTCAGCAGAGAGACCATTTTTTCCCACTTATTTTGAACAGCAAAGTAAATTTATGAATTTTACCTTTAAATATAGTTTAAATGATTAATACATAGAGCTAATAAATAGAGTTAATACTCCTGAAGACAGAATAAATTCCAAGTTGGTGGTATCTCCCAAGGAAAACATTGCTTTTATATGAACAAATGTAGAGAGCAGGGAGTGAGACAGTAGAAGATTTGTACACACTGGGTTAGCAGGGAAGTGTGGCAGATGAAATGCTACAGAGCCAAACAAACATAATATGAACTCAGAATCTATGAAACCAGTGGCAGTAACAGAGATGCTCAGAACAAGCCATAATCTATAATTGTGCAGCTCAGAGAGCATTGGCCAGATCTTTATTCCTTATCACGGAGCTTGCAGTTGCTTTCTCTCAGCATGAATAGCATTTTTTTCATCTAGAAAATCCCATTCTAGGCTTCTGCTTTTTGTTCACTTGTTACCAAATTAAAATCCTATTAAACTGCACACCTGCAGTGGGTTTATCTGCAGAGCACTGTGCTGTAGCTTTTAATCCAATTCCACACCTTTGTAGCATACAATATACTGCAAATCAGGGCATGAAGAGACTGAGGGTGTGCTATTCCTAGCTCTGTTGGCAGAGCAAATCAAGCACTTTGATTTGTTAAAAAGGGAGAAAAAAATAGAACATAGTTAACTATTCGACTTATAGGGACAGTAAGTGTTCATCTGAGTGGTCTGTATAAACTAGGATACAGAGATCAAGTGAGATCATTAACTAAAATAAGAAAAAAATGAGGGCAAAATCATGACCCTGATTGAATTCAATGTCAAAACTTCTGCTGATTTTAAGAAAGCCAGAATTTCAGCATGAAAAAGCAGTCCCCGTCAGGAGAGAGACAGGCTGAGAGTATTTGTTTTGAAAATGAATAGAAGGGCTACAGCTGACACACAAAGTGTGAGAAGTGTGAATGACATATTCAAAGTGGATATGCCCTTCTGTCAGACCTTTGCCACCCTATGATGAACCCCAATATGCACTTCCTCTTGTTGGGTTTATTTGATGTAAAATAAGGCTGAGTATCTATAAAATACCTTCAGGTTCAGCAGTTAAGAATAGAGAATATTTTTTGTTCAATGAAAGGAGAGACAAAATATTTACAATGCCTACAGTCAAAACATTTCCATGTTTCTTTTTTAATTTCAGCACATCCAGATAATTTAGGAAGAGAAAATTATTATATCATGTACTAAGTCGGATCTTCAAGTTGGAAAGGAAACATTTCTTACTCAGAAAGATGAACTGATATTTTTTGTCTCCAATGAACAGCAGATCTTCAGAGAAAACCATCCTGACTACAGCATTCTATATGCTGTGCCATTCTTACTTTTTGACAGAACTTTATGAAATACTGTTTTCATTCTCTCAAATTTCAGATCTTTAAAAAAAAATACTAAATGCAAACTGGGCTAGCAATGCAGTTATTTTAAGTTGTCCTGTGATTTGATTTACATTATTTGAATAAACATTCAGAAGATAAAGGTGAACTACTTTTGGCATCAAATGTTTCTTGTGTTTTTCTATTGTCAGTAAACCTACCTGAGGTAATAATGGTAAATTTATCTGGAAGCTACAGCATAAATGAATGACTCTGTGTTAGTGCTGCTTTATGTCCACAGTGTTTAACTGAAACATTATATTTATTGAATATAAAACCTAGCACTAATGCCTGTTTTAAGAAATTCCTCCTTTGTTTCCCATTTCTGCGGGATACGAGAATCAATTTCTTGCATATAATTCTATTAACTGAAATAAAATAGGCTGTTTATGTTCAAAACTAGATTGTTTGGGCTTGTTCTGTAAGTAAAGTACAAGCAAAGATGTTTATAAAGAGAAACCCTGGCATAAATTAATAGAAAATAGTAAATACAAATTATGAGATTTGTATCTTGCATGCATCAGATTGTGTAAGGAAATTCCCTGAAATTCCCTGACATTCCCTGACACCAGGGAAATAGGGGGTTTAACTATTTTTGAAGAGCATTCCTGCAGTGAGTTCTCTGTGCCTAGTTGCTGTTTCAAGAAGGGATGACAACTGTTTCAACATTTTAAGAAGGGACATATCCTGAATCAGAGAAAAAACACTTGTCAGGAGCTTGGGAAGCTTTCACTCATTTTGGGTTTGGAAATCTACATTGATTTTCCACTTGCATCTCCATTCTTCTCTCTCACTCAAGCACTGAAATGGGAATCAATTTTAAAAAGTGTGGTATTGCAACAGATGTAGACAGGACTGTGTGCTACAGGAAAAGGTAGTCATGTATTCAATTATGTAGATAAGATTAAGAGTTTGGTGTCAAAATTACATTTTTTGGGAAGTATTTTCATGATCAGAAAAATTAGGGTGTTAATGCCCATTATACCCATTTCCACTATTCCTCAGGACTTTTTGGTGAAAAAAAAAAATGGAACAGGGAGTATAGGAAAAATATAAGCTAAAAATACTCAGTGTTCTCAAATCCAATTTTATTTATCATAGTTTAAATTCTAGATTAGATATACCTGTTCTCATGGCACAATTAAGCAAAGTTGTTTCAGTAGACTGATTTTGGAATCCGTTCTTCACAGATACGAAAAAGTGAGATGTACCTGAGAACATCTTTTAGATGTACCTGAGAACCTTCTGACAGGCAAAGGCTTCTGTAAGATTCATTCCTCCCTGTCTCCTATTGAACTTGTGTTCCTTGAATAATTTGCATGAATGCAATGAAAGTTTAGAAGCATATGTTTTAAAGAATTACAACTTTGCATTGCCATATGAAGAGGTCTAGTGCCAAGAAAGGAACTGGATGTATATGTGCCTTTATTAAATTGGGCTACTGATATAAACTCATATACGTGCAAATCTTTGCCTAATTAAAACCTTGCCTGGAAAACGTTTAATAGCAGCTCCATGTATTTGCATATCAAAAACTCATCCTTGCAAGCACCAAACTAATGCTGCCTGCCACCCTAACTTGGGGTCTTCTTGTGACTTGACCCCAGCGCCCAAACGAAGCTTTCCCCGCAATGAGACTGTTCACACGGACACTCTCCCTCGTGGATTGTCTCTTTTTTTTAATAAACGGAGAGGTCGCATCGCCTTCGCCCGGACAGCTCCATCTTTTTGGTTCTGTGGTGCGTGTAGAGAACTTAATCCGTGAGATACCTGCGGGACCGCGCACCTGAGCCAGGGGCTCCAGCAGCCTCCCAGGCCCCCCGCAAGCGACAGGCAAAGGCAGGGTTACCCCAGATCGCGCTCCGCGGGGGCTGGGAACCGCGAGGGGCCGCAGAGCTGCGCGCCCGGCGAGCCCCCGCC
>WEIU01012882.1:217974-240442 GCA_013389925.1 Aegithalos caudatus | reverse complement strand
CTGGGGCTTCGTGGCGACGCGGGCCGCCCGAGGAAAGGTACGGTGCCCACGGTGCCCGCGGCGCCCACGCCACGCGTTACCCGCCGGACGAGCGCCCGCGCCGCGAAGGGAGCAGCGCAAACTCCGGAGGAGAAACCGTGCTCGGAGCACAGGGAGGGAGGATGCTCGCTGAAAACCGCACCAGAGGCACACCAAAAAAAGCAAAATCTCTAGGCCAGGAGGCAGAGCTGCATCGCAGGGTTTGGAGAGGGGCTGTTTCAGGAGGATAAGGAAGAGAAGGAGGAGAGCCTGCTGGGCTACCACAAAATCTGCCCGTCCGTCCAGCTACACCAGCTTAAAGGACGATTTCTCTGCCAGGAAAATTAAATGAAATAGCTGGGCTGTACCGGAGAATTGGGGTCATTATTTTTTCCAGCTTTAAAATATTTCCTTTTTCAAAGTGAAACGTTGTGATGAGACACAGCATCCGGTACCACTCAGACAAAAGGGAAAAAAAGAGCAATTAAAAAAAAATTAAATAAAAAAGACATTCTTAACTTTCTGTGGAAAGTATTCACAGATTAATTAGTTTACAATTTTAAATCAAATTTAGAAGCACCTAAGTCTTCAGAAAGCTTGGCTGAGTTAGTGTCAGTGTCAGTTAATGTTATTGTGAAATACAAAGTAAGAGATTGATAAAAGATACCATTAAATCAATTTGTATGTAGAGAGAAGAGGCCTGTAATTCTACATCAGCTTTTGGAAATTCTATTAAACCATATGATCGGAACTCTTTTGGTTTATGCTCTTGCCAGAAACCCTCAGTGGAATTACAGCCATAATACAGTCTGCCGTTATCTGCCTCCAGAAGACAGAACACAGAAATAACACAGAAAAATCTGGTTCATAATAAAATCTGAATTTCAAGGGGTGGTGTTTGCTGCTTTGAATGCTGGACTATGCTGCCTGTGGTCACAATTATTTTTCAGAATTTGTTTTCCACAATTATTATCCAGAGTAATATTAACCTTGCATGACAGACTATTTTAAACAATGAGAACACGTCCTGCAATACTGCTGAGAGCTTTTAATTTTTAATTTCAACTCTTAATAATAAACAAGTATTTTTATTTTCTAAGTTATGTAATATCATTAAAGTATTACTTCTAAGGAAAGCCAACAAAGACAAGCAGTATAAACATTAAAATTTTAAAGGCATATAAACATTAAAAATCAGAAAGCATGCTACCTGGGTAACAACATCATCCAGGGTTTTTTTATTAACTATTCGTATTTAATTTGACTTTGTTGTAAAAGATTTGATGCATTGACAGATAATTTTATTCTTTAATATCCAATAGACCATGAGGAAAAAACAGCTGAAGACATGAAAAAAAGAGTAATAAACTTACTATCTGTCATTTCTATTTATAATGGGATGAAAAACATAATAGGAATATACATTATTCTGAAGGATACTAATGGGTGTCACTACTGGGCAAGGACATTTTGCATGCATTATAGCCACAGTGTGTACACAGGTCAGTGTATGGGAGAAAATCTTTTTGAAAACCTGGCTCCTTAGTGTCCCTTCTCTGCCATGGGAGGAGGTTTTCGTTTGGCTGGCTTGGTAGTTGAGACACTCCCCCATCAGGAATCTGATGTTCCTGCCCAGGAAGCTGAGCTGATGTCCAGTTTGACTTCAAACACAATTCTAGCTCAAATGCTTTCTTGTTTTTGCAAACCAATGCAATCACATTGCAAATCAAAACCAGAAGAGGAGGCAGTATTAGAGTAAAAAGCAGGCTGAATCAGGGCTAAACTAGGCTCTATATCCCTTCTGGGTTTGAGGAAAGGTATCAGCAGTGGTTTAGAGTGAACATTCCGTGACATCAGTGGCAGGAAAAAAAGATATTCATGCACTTAAACATTTTTAATTTGTAGTTCCTCTAACCTTTGTGGAAGAGAAAATGTTATCTATAGTGTCATGAGCAGGACTAGAGAGAAGAAATAGAGGAGAGATCTGTTTTCCTAGAAGCATGATAGAGCTAATTTAAAGGAGATTAGACAGATCTAATTTAGAAGAAATGCTGTCTCATGATGACAACAGAAATGGGAGCAATGGGGCTCGCTGTTCTCTCTGCTAGAGCCTTTGAGGGAGTCCCAGACATTGAGAACCATCTATGTGCAAAGATGTAACCAGTTCCTTATTTGGATTTTGCAGATCCAAGGTATGCCCTATGGGAACTGTTTACTTCTCAGCGATGGTCCCGTCAATAACAGCACTGGAATCCCTTTCTTCTATGTGACACCAAAGGATAACACTGTGACAGATCTTCTGAAGAATCCCATGGCTTCTCTGACCCTTCCAGAAGCAGATGGAAATTTCTGCAGGTAATAGTTTGCCTGTTTTAAATCTGCCTCCTACCACCTTCAGTGAGAACAGAGACCTTAGAAAAGAATGCTGGGTTCCCACCTTTAATGTCCTGCACTTATTTTTGACTCTCACAATCAGCTACATGCTCCTTCCTACGTGTGTTTTGTTTCAATTGCTTGCTTGGTTTTGGTTTTGTGTTTTAGTTTTTGTGGGTTTTTTGGTTGTTTTGTTTGTTTGTTTGGTTGGTTGGTTTGGGTTTTTTGGTTGTTGTGTGTTTTTGTGTTTTTGTTGGGTTTTTTTTCAGTAAATTCCCCTGGTAAAGCATAGTAGAGAAAAGCAGAAGTGTCACTGAAGTATATTGTACATCAAGAGCTGGAGTGGGTTTCACCTTGAACATTAACATAACTAAATTTTAATCTCTTCTTGGAGGTGCCCACATAAAATCTAGGTGTTCAAGATGCTATAATAGTCTATAGTGATATATCCAATAAAATCCATAGAGTTTCAGAGTATCCAATTTACAGTAAGGAAGGCATCTTTGCTCTGCTGAAAACCCTGGAGACCCTGCTGAATGCCTTGACAGGGCTCCAGCTCTCTGGATTCTGTAAGAGGATCTCAGGCTCTCAGTTCACAAGTTATATCCTCAGGCCTGTGACACTCTGATTTCCACCTCTTCAGAGAATATGATTAAATACGATATCTTTGCAAATTCTGTACACCTTGTATATCACAGTGATATATATAAATGACTCCCCCAAATAGAGAATTCCAGGTCTGAGGTTTACCAATCTACATCCAGTCCCCAGTTCTTCTCTCCAGAGACAGCAGTGAGTTGAATTCTTCTTAATCATGTAATAGAATCTTAGAATCACAGAATGTTTTTTGTTGGAAGAAACTTTAAGGGACGTCTAAGTCCAACCCCCTGCCATGGACAGGGACACCTTCCACTAGACCAGGCTGTCAAAGCTGAATTCAGCCTGGCCTTGAACACTTCCCAAGATAGAGCATTCACAGCTTCTCTGGACAACCTGTTACAAGGGTCTCACTACCATGACAACAAAGAATTTCTTCCTAACATCTAATCAAAGCCTACTTTCTTTTAGTTCAAATCCATTATCCCATTGTCGTGTCACTACATGCCCTTGTGAGAAGTCCCTCCCCAGCTCTCTTGCAGGCTCCCTTTAGGTACTGGAAGTCTGCTTATAAGGTCTCCCTGGAGCCTTCTCCAGGCTGAGGAACCCCAACTGCTCAGCCTGTCTTTGTAGGAGAGGTGCTCCAACCCTATGATCATCTTCATGGCCTCCTCTGGAATTGCTCCAACAGGTCCATTTTGTTCTTTGTGTATAATAAATAATTTCAGATCCCCAAAACTTTACATGTGTAAAATGTATGTATGTAACCTCAAAGATTATTCAATTCTCCCCTCCATTCTTGTCTCCTTGAGGAAGACATATCTCTACCATATGTTTGTTTACAGTCAATCATGTGGCAAACTTGGCTGGGTCAGCCTTGTGTGAAGTGTTATTTACAAAGGCCTCCTTACGTGACGAGGTACATGACACCGAAATTGTGTCAGACAGGACTGCTACCAAAGCAGGTCTTAGCTGACATTGCAAGGAGAAAGAGAGACAACTGGCAAGAACAGACTACTTCAGAAAGAAATGGCATTAACAGTTTTTATTCCAACTTAAGGTCCTCTTTGAGGAGAGAGAGGTTTTGTCGTCAGACCAGATTTCCCCAGCTCTCAAGCCTAATAGCTGAGAAGAACCCTGGGAAAAGCAGGGAATGGCAAATATAAAATATTATCATTACACTTGTCTGTATTTTTCTTCAGAATATTTTGTTTCCTACAGAGTTATATAGTGGAAAAATGAAATGTTTCTTAGTCCGAAGCAGTACAAGTAATTTCAGGCTGACATCCTATTCCCAAGGAATGGAAATCATGGCTTCCTCTTACGATGTCAAACACCTAATAGCAAACTTCTATCATCAGCATTTGTTAAGGTAATTCAGTCTTGAATGCTTGAGGAGGTCAGTGAAGTAGTGAAGTTAACACTGGAATGGTTCTGCTTACTGCTTAAATATTTGCATTAAATATTTTGGATTAATAATTTAGAAAATAAATATATCTGTTCTTTCATTGCAGGCTTAATGGCATTTATTCCTGCTTTCTGAGCTTTTCTATTCAGTCTAATAGCAAACTTACTATCCAGACCAAATGCTTAAATATGTATTTTAAGTCCTATGTCCTACTACTCAATGCCCTATTTTCAGAGGCTCAAGACTCAGAGCAGCTTCCATTGATGATAAGTGGTAGTGTTGAGCACTTGTGAAAACCACACACCCACTTAGGCACTTAAGTGTGGCCTTTGATCCCTAACTTTAAACAGCCACTCTTGAAAGTCTTTGCCTCTTATGGCTTAGCAACATCACTGCCCGATTTACCTGTTTGGGAAGTGCCAACTCACCAACAAAAGAAAAATGCTGCATGATTTATAGAAATATGAAATCCACAAACCTTTGTGGATATTTATTCAATGTCTTTTTATTACATCACTATTAATTTTCAAATCCCTACCCTTTTGATCAGTGTGCCAGATATTTGCTGCTGCTTGTTTTGCAGCTGGGGAAACCTGGATTCTGTCACCTGATTCTACAGTCCCCTCTGCAGCCTGAGACTGTACTCTCTGGTGAAAAGAGCTCTCTGGGCACCACCAAGAAGCTAAACCAGGATTTCCAAAACAGCTTAGTCCAAACTAATTATCATTTGCCATATCCCTACTCTCCCTCCCTACCACCAGTCATATGCTATCCTGCTCCCTGTCAGTTTTGGGCTTTGCCTCAGCCTGAGCTTAAACATAAATGTGAAGGAAATTATCCTGACAGCAAGAATCAGTTTTTCTGCCGATCCTTTTTTTTTTCATCCTGTGGCCAGCACAGCTCCTGGCCATGCAGTCCCACCCCCTCCCTCCAGCTGACCATATGGTGGGCCTATTTTAGCTCAGTAACCCAGCAGAAACCTCTTGGGTTTGTCTTTTTTTTTTTCTGGATGAGACTTCTACTGGCTTAGTAACTTGAATCAGCTCCTCAAGAGCCAGAGGAGAGGAAAGGAGAGGGGGAAGGAAAAGAGAAGGCAGTGGAAAATAGAATATTCTCATTTTAGCATGTAACCATACTCCAAATACTGAGCTTACTACTCAGTTGAGTACACAGATTCAGAGTTTGATCATGTTCCATGCATAACTTATTTTGGTTTTACCTTCAGTTTCTTTTTCATTATCTCTGAAGTTCTCATCTGGAACAGATGTTGGCTGGCATTAGTGCAAAGGAGAAGCAATATGGACAGTGAAAAGCTGGGTCTTTACTTGAGCTACAATTTTTGGTTTTGATGATATGAAAATGTGAGCAAGCTTTGAGGCTGTCTCTCAGCAAGGAAGGGTATGGGCACTGGACTTTACCGTTCTTCTCTTCCCTTCCCCTATAACCAGGGTCATAAATTAATATTTGTTTTAAACTAGGAATCCATGAGCGATTTTTACATTTAAAAGCAGCAACATCTACAATTGCAGCCTGGCACACCACCCCACTGTTACCCCACAGAAAGGGCCTCTGAAGGAAACAACAAGGTGTCTAGGCACTGCTGCCAGTGCTTGGGGTGGCCTGTCCCCAGCTTCAGGGTGCACTTGACCTGCTGAGATAGGCAGGCTGTGCCATGCAAGCAGCACACAGCATCCTCAGGGCAGAGCTTTATGTGGCGGCTCAAGTTTGGCACAGCAAAACTCTTCTTTACTAGCACTATATGAGAGGCAAGACCTTTCACTCTGTGAGATCTCAGGTCCTACAAGTATTAAAATGGTGTCAATGAGGTTTTCTTTGCAAAGAAAAGTGTCATTCTTGTCAGATATTCTCTTCAAATGCATCATCAATTGTTTTGGTTTCAAAATAATTATGTAATATAGCTAAATGAATAATATTCTACGTGAGAAAGTTCACGTCCTTGTATGCTGGCAATGCAATTGTAGCTTGTTTTCATGTGGATCTTTATTAGAATTCCATTACTAATCTACTCTGAGTTGCAAGAATCAAAATAAATGTGAAAGCTGATCGGTGCCTGTAGCCAATGCTCCTGGGAGTATTTGGCACTCTCCTGAAAAATGCTTCTGACCTATTGCATGCAAAAGAAATCTCTGGCCTTTAGAAAGAAAACATAGCTGACATTTCAATGTCTTCATGTACCTAATGAGTTTCAAGTGACTTGTGTACACCAATTTGATATTAAATTTATTTAGTAGCAAATTTCATTTGTTTTGTTTCAGAACAGACTCAACTTCCAAACCTTGACAATAAATATTTTCCCTTTCAAGGATGTGAGGAATACAGACTGGCCTTTATGGTGCTCCAGCCTCAATATTTAATCAGCTGAAGAGAAAATTTGAAAACCCTAAACTAATAAGAAAAATAACATTTAATATTGAAACAAAGAGAGCCACAATGCATCTGACTAGGCACTAATCGCAAGACATTTTAGAATTGCAGCTATAGTTTGGATTCCTCTCTGACCTAGAGATTGCCATTTCCCAGAGGGAGACGGGCTGCCCCTCTCTAAGAAGGCTCTGATGGCCAGGATAGAGACAGCATTTGTTAGCAACTACACAGCATTTTATCTGAAGGCTGATAAATGGATAATAGAGGCAAGAAAAATTAAATGGTTCAGGGCTATAAATAGACTAAGCTGGTATGTCTATGGCACTGACAAGCTGAAAGGATTGAGTTCCATTCTTCCAGCTTTCAGAGGGAGCAAGACCAAGCCCGACATTAAAGAATAGAGCAGCTATTGTTCTAAACACATTTCACAACACACAGGCTGCTCAGAGGATTCCTCTTTGCAAATAAGCTCCTGAGTCTGCCTCATTACAGCTGCAGCCTGGAAAACAGGCAATTAATTTTAAACATGTGTCAACTCCTTGACATCAGGTTCAGCACATTCACAGGGACACACTGCAGCTTTCTTAGAGAAGGAGCAGTTGCATGGCTGCCATCAACTGGTTTTCATACAAAGAGAAAAGCAGCGAGCTTTGGGGTCAGCCCACCTTTGCTTTCTTCCTGCTATTAGTTGAGGATGGTGTTTCAAATCCACACTACAGACCATGAGTTATTTTCATGAATTCAGATTCCCCTTCTAATTAATGATCTCCATTAGGGGTGACTCATCTAGAGCCATTTTACCCACCATGCTCATCTGGTGCTTGAGGTAGCAGATTGGCATGATCAGGCAGATGTCTTCAGTGGACATAAGCTGGCTCTGTAGGTTTCCTAAATGCTGCCTGGAAAATATTGACAGGAAGTCCTAAGCCACCAAGCCATGGGAAGAGAAAAAGAGTTTTGTGGGTCTGGGTTCTTGCTGTGTGGTGGATCAGCAGCATGCACAGACATCCAACTTCATTCCTTGGGCAATCCTGAGGGACAATAAACCTGCCATGGGTGATAGGCATAACCTTTGAGATGTCATATGGCTGCTCAACATATATCTACTGCTGGGTTTGTACAGTCACTGTTGTTAATAAAAGGATTAATATAACAAAGAAATCTGGTACTGTACCTTCACATAAAGAGAAATTACGCATGCAGAAGACAAAAGTTGAATTCAGACATCCATCAATTTTTGAGATCCACATCCTGATTCTGTGGCAGAGACACATTCCTAGTTCTGGTATTTATATTGCCCCTTTTTAGTCATGTGCAAATAATTATGTCAGTAGCTGTTCCTGAAAAATCTGTATTTAAAAAAATCTGTATTTAAAAAAAACTAAAAATGAAAGTACAAAATTAGAAAGTCAAACATGAAACCTACAATCACCATGACCCAATACACACATTACAGATCTAAATTACTATTTTTCCTGTATTCTTAAATAACCAACTTCCTAAAATCCTTTTCTAGTGAAATAGTGCTTCTCCGACTCTGTTTACAGAAATAGTTGATGCTGTGATTCTTTTTTTCTCCATGAATTGTCTATGGTTAAATGATATAAAAGCTTCCTGTCTGAAACACAGAGTTCAGCTGAAGAAATGCATTGTTATTGTCAATGGAGAGAGACGAACAGACTGTCTTCACATAACACATTTTAATTAAAACATTTTGGGAAGGATTATCTTCTAGAAATAATGAATTATTTAAGTCATTAAAACATAAATACTAGGAGCACAGACTCAGATTAATAGAATAGCCACTGCACAAATACATTTTAGCTCCCTGACTTGATTTCAGATTCAGAACAGAAGACCTCTTCCAAAAGCAAAGATGTTCTAACTAACTTTGCTGGCTCCAAACACGGCTGATAAAGAAATTCTTGTCAAAATCAGAGCAGGGCAGAACTGCTAGCCATATCCGGTTGAAGGCCAGCAACAGCTTTTCAGATTATGAAATTGCTTTCAGTGGAGATTTCATTTGACGTTCATGCCATGCAGATTAGCAGCACCAATACATTCTTTCTGCTTCAGAGACTCTGGTAGTTAGTAGTGAATGAATGGAGTAACTTACTTTTCAAAATTAATCACATTTATGAATCAAAATTATATGCACTTTACAGTAATTCTCTAAGGACAGAGCATTCCCTCCCTTCCTTTCTGTAGATTTTAGGGGACAAAAATCCTATGATACATTTTATATAGTAGAAAATAACTCTGCCTTTTCACCTTGTGCCCAGTTATGTGAAGAGGAGCCCTGTGCAGGGTGTGACAGAGTTTCCTACCTTGCATCCATGGGAGGTGACAGGGATGAGGTGTGTCAGCAGCCAATCCACACCTCCTAATTACATGGGTTTTCATAACTGCTACCATTATAGGAGAGCTTAAAACGTGTGGAAGCCCTTATGCCACTCATGAGCTGTGTGCTTTAAAGTAGAAAAGAAAAAAAAAGTAGGGAAACAGTTCTCTGGGGATTTCTTCTTGGCTCTCTGTCTCTTCTTTCCTGCAATAGGAGAAAGCTCTTTCCCAACTTATTTTCTCTTCAACTTTGAAGAAGTAGAGGGATAAGAGCAGTGCTTTCTCACACGGCAGTGAGAAATGTGTTCAGGGGACATTTGTGTATCCTTGCAGGGAGGATGGAAGGTCTTGTTTCCTCAGGGGGTGGAGGAGAAGGATATCAGCTCCTTTGTGGGAAAAGGAGGCTGGGGAAGAAGAAAAAGAGAGGGATTCCTCTGCATAGACTCCTGCTTCTACACCCAGACTGGAAAAGTACCGAACCCTCCAGCCTTTCTCCTACCAGTTCCCTCTTGGGAGTACCTGGCTTTGCTTCCCAAGTCCCTTCCAAATCCTTAATTTGCTTTTCCTGTGGCAGATCAGTGTCACCTCAGTAATGGACTGCAGAGGCTGAGAATGAAGATAATCCTCAGGGATACTTTGGTCAGAAACCAGTAGACAGAGCATCATCAGTCAAAGCAGATATCTCAACTGTGAAAGGGAATCCCAACCAAGTCCCAACATCATCATCTTATGTGCTAACACAACCACAGCAACCTGAAGTATAGGTTCATAACACCTGGATTTGGATAGTTGCTGTATAAAAACCTACTCATTAAACTCCAAGAAATCACTAGTGTAGTAAACAATTTAATGAGTAGGTGGCAGTCTTTACTCTGAACCACTCTTGAACTATGACCCAGAAATTGCGGAAGTGTTACATAGTAAAATAAGTGGGACATGTTCATTAGCAGTGTGCTTTGCAGCATTGCATTTCTGTTGGGAAATACTTTTCACTTGGATGCAAGCCTCTCCTTAAGCTCAGTAAAACTGGCACCTTTGCAGGTGATGTCATCTCACACACTTGGAAGAAAACTGCCTGGACTGGGTCAAAATCTGCATTCCTATTTTGCTCACTGTAACCAGAGGAACAGGAACAATCAATACTTCTCTCTTCACAGATCAGATGAATAATTAAGACGATCTCCCTTAACGCACTGTTTTCTTATAAAATGCATAAATTGATTCTTCTTACATTTTAATCTGGCCTTCCTAGTTTTCTGCAACAAAGTATATGTATTTGAAATAAGAAGGGAAAAAAAAAAAAAGCAATCCCTATTGCTTGGTCTTCTTTCACTGTTACCTGCTTTCTCTTATCCTCTCAGCTCATATTTTACTATCACATTCATTAAGTCCTCTCCATGGAAACAGAGGGCTTGATTCTGGTTAAGACCAACCACCTGAGAAACCACCTTGGGTTTCTTCAACAGAGCACCAGTGTCACCATCTCTACCCCTGACCCTGCCTTCCCCTCACAGCAGTCAGCAGCACACAAATGTTACATAAAGCTTCTCTGCATCTACATGTTCTTGTGCCAGCAAAGGTTAAAAGAACTCAGCGATTGAGAGCTGAATATATATTTATACAGAGGTAAGAAATGTCTAGACCTCTACAGAGGCAAGTGAGGAATGTTTTAGTAAATATACCTTTATTATCTTTAATAAAAATATTACATAAATCCCTGACTATATCACCTTGCTCCAAGGAAGCAAATCCTACATTTGTATTAGTTGGACTGGCAACAACACTGAAAACTCAAGACCCATTCACTACATTTAGAAATGGTAGCTGTAAGTTAAGTGGGTTTTGAAGGTTTAAGAAGTATAAAAGTAATCAAACATCATTAGGGAAATACTATGTCAAAAAAAAAAAAAAAAAAAGAAATGCGGAAACAGATTAACTTCAGAATATGAAGGGTTCCTTTGAAAAAGAAAATATTAATGTTGATGTCAGATTACAATACAAGGTTCCTAATCTGAAACAAAAAACCCTATGATAAGAGGCAGATCTGAAAGCAAAACAAAGTACTAGGTGTGCTGAACTCAAATTTATCATTGCTCTGTTCAGCTCTTCCAAAACCTCACCTAACACAATCTCAACAAATAATTTGTTTGAGTCATTTCCCAGAAAAACAAACTAACCCTCCAGAATATTATTCCAAAATGCAAAATTCAGTTTGAATAATTTTTACTGGGAAGATAGAATTACGTGTGTCAATGAGTGTAGCACCCTGGCTCATGAGAATGTACAGAAAACTGTCAACAGAAGAAGCCAGGGGAAAAAAACCCAAACATAAAAAAACCTATTCAAGGTATGGATGCACAGTGTGTGGGCTTTGTTGTCAACCAAATATGTTGAGAGCAGCTTTTCATGTCATTTGGGGAAGAGTCACACCAGACACCAGTCCTATTAGGAAAAACTTTCTCAGCAAAAGCAGGCAGGGTTCACTGCTTAACCACAGCTACATCAACTCTATTGCCTACTCAAAATCAAATACTATGCTTTCAGAATAAACATGGACTTGCACAAAAACGCTAAATAATTGTAATCTGAGAAGGTCAGACCAAAGCTTCTCACTGCTCCTGATCACATCCAAAATCTATCACCCTGAAACATGGACATCTTCTAATAACAATCCCTTTCAAAATCCTCAAAGTAATTAACCACATAGTACATAGGACCTGTGTGCAAGAAAGACACTTGCAAATATTCCTGCTCTTCCTGGCTCTTCAGTAGTTTTATGATACTGTTTGGCTGTGGAGGAAATTGTATCGTATATTCAGATGCACAGTTGTTTTGAAGCAATTTTCTGAACTGAATTTCTGCTCACAAGAACTCCCTTTCCTTCATCAATATAAATGCTAAATATATATTGAATATATACACATATGCAGAGGGCTTTAGGTACAGTATTAAGACTAGGCATGAAAGATAACAATAGATCAGGAGATTGCTTCAAATGGACTTTAACACTTCACCATCCAGGGCCAGCAGTTGCAAGAGTGCGATGAGTGTGATTGTGCACTGCCCTGGCTGCTGGACACACAGACCTTCAGCTGACACCCCCTGTATGTGGGATTGGCTCCTTTCTCTTCAGCTGTATTCCCTGTATTTGCCTTTATTTATTTGTTCTTTGGTGGGCGAGCATCTCACTGCTGGGCAGCCACACAACAACCAAAGCCTACACAAAAGAAATGCCAGGAGCTATGGGTGTCCCTGGGGCATGGAGCTGTGTTCCTTAGGGGCAGAGCGCTTTCAGGCCACTAGAACCCACATGGGCAGCATGGCACTACGAGACAGTGCTGAGGATCTATGGTGTACCAAGGTGATCATGTAGACAAGTTTGTACTCTGCATACACACTGGTAGAAATGAACCCAGTGTCTCAGCAGAGAATGCAGATTTTCAGGTACTCAGAATACCACTTTTATAACTTTAGAAATTGTACTAGAGAAAATTAGACCTTTATAAGTTGATGTGGTCAGAAAGTCTGAACTTTTAACCCTTCCTACCATCAGTAAGCATGGGAGAAGAAAATGAATATAAGTGGAATTTGTCCAAAAGTTGTTAAACTGAACATTGCCTTCAGACAACTTCTGCTCCAAACTGAACAGGACACTGAAGAAGTATCCCCGAGATGATGTGACTGCAAATGGCACTTTGGACATCAGGCTGCAGACAGTGGCAAGTGCTTACCGGACATAGTCAAGTATCAATCAGTCTCCTGTACTTCCTTACGTATCTCTGTTCATGACCCTCTTTAGAAAAGCAGATACTTTATCTACTGAGCTACACAGTCTCACATAACCATCTGCAGAGAATCTGCAGGTGTTAAATTAGCTGCGGGAGGATGCCCATATGTTTCCTGCGTACACTAGACACACATTGAGAAATATAACCAAAAATGAAGCCATTGCAGATTGCACACAGTTAAGGCTACAGGGCTCAAGCCAAGATCTTTAAGTAAAATTGTACACAGATGAGATGTGATTTACTGTGATTAAAACACAGTGAAGAAGAAATGCAGCTTTCATTTCCTAATACAGTTTCTTGGTCTGACATGGGAACCATGGTTCCCTGAGACACTAACCAGTCTCAAACTGCTGGCAACAGGACTTCAGGCTGCTCAGTATTTACCAGGATCAAGCCTTTGCAGTAATTTCATATGCTTTTTTTTTCCAATTTGTAGATTTACTTATGATTTATTTCCTTGTATTGTATATGTCAGACTCAGCAATTGCCTTGCAGTTACTAATGGGAGTTATTTATTATTACTGTATCCAAAGAGTCAAAAGTAACAAGTACCTTCTCTGTCTTGGTCTGAAGGCAATTGGAGAACTTTTCTATTTGGTGTAAAGCATTCAAAAAATGGGTAAAAAGTAAACAAGGATTGGTTTTCTAGGCTAAGCACAATGAAAATACCTTATGTTTTATATACAGATACACATATTCATGCTCTTTTCTGTATGCATAGGCACAAACTAACCATCTCACTACTTCTTCTCAGAATCCTGAATACAGGTCTGTACATCTGTCTGGAAATGCTGCCATTTTCACATTTTTTTACAATCCAATATATACTAATCCAATTTTTATGAGCATAAATTAAGATTAAGCAACTATCTATAGCAGAGCTATGTGCCAGTTGAGTGTTCCTTCCAGACTTCCCCCCGCCACCAAACAGTATAGCTGGGAGTAGAGAAAACCCACAAGGCTTGACAAAGCTTTTTATATGTGAGCAGGAGTCCACATTTGTCCAAAACCCCTTAAGAAAGAAAGCAAGCAAGCTATTACTCATGAGCATTTTTCTCTATGCACAGAAAAAACATAATTGATCCAGAGGATCCAAGGTGCGCCAGGCTGACTCTCACGGGACAGATGGTCACGGTGCCTCCGGAGGAAGTAGAATTTGCCAAGCAAGCAATGTTTTCCAGGTCTGTATCTAACAGGCACGTAGTAGAATGCAACCCACGGGTTTGAGACAAATACACAAATGTGGCTGTTTGGTACAGAAAATCTGAAAAATAATAAGCCTGACCTTTACTTTGGGGCTGTGAAGCATGTTGGCTTCTGTGTGCCTTGGAATGACAGACGTTTTAACTCTTGAGGAAATGAAATACGGAAATGTAGTTAGTTAGTGCTGGTCTCTGAAAAGGCACATGGTTTATAATTTGGGGATTACGAAGATACATCATCTGGTTCCAAGGAGACATTCCATAATTCCATGGTGTTTTTGTTATCTTTAATGATTCTAACCCACCTTGTGACAGGTAGTGGACTCAGAGACAGAGCAGAGGTCTGCTGCCTTTGGGCTTACAAACATTTTCAGGGTGGAGTTTATAAGTTTAATTACATCTCCTAATATCCCAGCTGCTTCAAAGCCACAGTACTTACTGAACAGCCTCCTTTGAGCAGCTTCAAGCACAACCCAGATGTGCCACACACACACACACGGTGTGCTGCCATGCCATTCAGTGGGTCTCTAGAATTACAGGCATGAAAAGCCTGAACTTCAGCTGGGGCACACACCTCCTACATGGGCTTCCAGGGATTGTCCTCCAGAAGCACCTTGCCTGGTCAGTCAAATACTGCTGGGAAACTGGGATGAGCTTTGATCCAAAACAGACCAGAGATGATAATTCTTTCTGACCTACAGCATGGGTCAGGGTGGGACACTATCAGTGTGTGCCATCAACAGCAAAAATGGGACCATGAACAGATGGGACCATATTGACACAAAATCCTTCTTTACAAACTTCACAGAAATTAGATTTCCATGTGATCCAGAGTCCACCAGCACCTCAGCAGAGCATGCAAGAACCCAAATGATAAAGTGTGGGCTGCTAGGGCACATCCAGTGCCAGCAGCATCTGATGCCACTTACCAACCCCAGAGTCAGGTGCTCAAAGGGACAACTCAAAAAATGGTAGGAAACACCATTTTCCTAATGAGAGGGAAACCAAGAGGTTGCCAAACCAAGCACCTCTGCTGCAGGGCCCTCTGCAGGAGCAGAGGGGCACTGAGCCAACCCCACCCAGACTTGCACCACTTTCCACCCATGTTCCTGTGAACACTCTGTCTTGAACTGTGGTATCCACTCTGTACATCTCTGCTGAGCTTCCCACAGCTACACTTGCTGGGTCCTGGGGACCAGACACCTGCACCAAGTCAGGGAGAATTTGTCTGACCTAGCTGTAAGGGAGACCAGAGAAATGATAAATACAGGATGAGAAGGCTGTCAGAAGTGACAGCTTGCAGAGACTCTGCTCTACCTGCTACCCAGTTTTATTAGCCCTCCCTCTGTACCACAATTGCTACCACAAATAGTATTTTCAGGACACAGTTTCCTTTAAACAAATACAAGCACAACCCTGACATACATTCAAAGAGTCTTCTCTAACTATTTTTCACTTACTCAGAGACCAAACAACATCTACTTTCACAGACAGGGTTCTGCAGTGGGGGAAGGTGGTGATTGCTGGCTGCCTGTGCTGCAGTTTTCCCCAGACTGGGGTGTGGAAGATCATAAAGCTTACAGCAAGGAAGGGCCAAAAAGATGAATGGTGGTGTCATATCTCAGGTTTCACTCTGGTTGAGCACACTAGGCTGAAGGAAAAAAGCAGACTTTGCATATGCTTTGGCACATCTTCTAATATTTGTTTTGCTTTTCTTTGTCCTTCCAGGCACCCAGTGGTAAGAAAGTGGCCTCGTAGCTATGAGTGGTTCTTCATGAAAATGAACATTGAACACATCTGGCTTCAAAGCTGGTATGGAGAAGTTTCTCCCATTGCAGTAGAAGAGTATTTGAAAGCAGTTCCAAGTAAAGGATGATTGAATGGGCTTTGAGATAGAAATCTCCTGAGTTTCCTTTCCAGACACTTTTAAAATTTCATGGTAGGTGTTTCTTTACGGTGATATTTTTCTTCTTCTCCAAAAAGGCTTCAAAATAGCCCTGTCCCACATGGAGAGGAATGAAAATAAATCCACACAGACTTTCAAATTATAAAGGAGAGGTGGATATTAGCCCTACCCTGCAATGTACAGACTTGTCATTTCAAGCAGGCAATGCGTCATCTGAAATGCTGTTTTTAAAATGCTTTGTATCTGTTTGTTTTGACTTCTATTGCTGTGCACCCACAGGGAAACTACACTATGTGCTAAATATAATGTTCTGATTTGCAGAAAATGCAAATTGCCTACTCAGAACCCTCCATGCATTGTGGAGGCATTACTGCTGCTTGGTCTCCCTTGATTTTTAAGTGCTTTAAAGGAAACTTATTTGCTACAAATATAGGTATTTAAGTTTAAAAACAAATTATTTGCTAAAACTGTCCTCATTTGCCAACTTTTCTTTTCTTTGTGTGGTTTTCCCTAATTAGATAATTTGATATTTCACTTGGAAATTGAGTAAAACTTCTCTCTTTAGCTGAAAAAATGAAATCAGTTCAAACAACACAGCTCCAACACATAACTTGTCTCTGACACAAAGCTGGTTAAACACATTAAAGGCCAAAATCAAACCAGCCCCACAAGGATTATCTCAATACAAGTATAAACATTCACATAAGAAGAATTTAAGTAAATGTTCTCAGCTAGCCTGTTCCTGTTGAGACAGGAAAAGTATTTTTAATAGCCTGTAGTCCCAATTTTTTTTTTTTTTGCCTCCCTGCTCCAGCCACTGCTTTATTTTTAACTGGCTTGTGCAACTGATTTTTCGTAAGCCCTCACTAACTCACTGAGGGGTGGAGCCTGTCCTTTAACTCTGATTCCTCCCCAAGATTTAAAGGGCTTGTTCATACATTTCTTTTTTAAAGAAGCCTAAAGATGGTAGGTATTACAGGCTATGAAAAACTGCTTTTCCTGGTGTGGAAAGTGCAAACTTTGTTGCAAACACATCTTCTCCTGTGGGAATACCAAAAGAGTTCAAAGGTATTTTCAATGCTGCCAGCTCTTTCTCTAAATGTCCTCCTGGTAAACTTATTTTGCAGTTCTTAAAGGTATCACAGCAAGAAAATTCCCATAGCTAAGCAGCTAAGTCACCACACAGTTTGAAAATTATATGGCTGCTCTTCCTGTTACATTAAGAAGAAGACACATTGAGATGGGGTTTAGATGCCTGTGGGGGTGGTCTTCCAGCATCCCTGGGAGTGCACTTGAGCTCTGGACATCAGCCTGCACCACGTCTGGTCTGGGGAGGAGCCTGGCTGCCTGGGCAAGTGCTCTGAGCTTGTACAGGTTAATCCCTGGGCAGAGCTCAGAGGCAGCTGCATGAGTTATGATCAGCTGGAAGCCAATTAAGTGTAGCTGAGCTTATTTTGGCTCAGGCATGGAGAGAAGGAGTCATTCCCAGAACAGCTGGGCACCATGCTGGTTTAACTACAAGGGGCCCCAGGGTGCCCAACTTAGCCCTAGGGTGAGTCCCAGGCCCCAGGCATCACTACTATTCCTGATACTCTGTAAGAAGCTGGGGCAAATGAGGGGGAAAACTTTGTGTAGACACACATTAAGCTTTGTTTTATTCTTGTCTCATTGCCAGAGACTTTGTTAGCCATCCAGATCTTTTGCAGAGGTAATTACACAAAGGGAGGAAGTGTCCTGCCTGAATCTATTTCCTTATTTTTATTTCCTCTTGGCAGATGAGCTGCATTTTCACATTTGAGTTTGCCCCTGAATCTTGCATTATGTAATACTGAAGCAAGATGGCCTGTCCTATACAAATTTATAGAATACCATCAAGTAAAATCCTCCTTGATTTCCTATAATCTTTGTCCACTATGGATTTGATGGCTTTGTCCATTAGAATTAATGGGACTTTCAAATCTGAGTTCAACAGGAAGAATACTAGCCCTTGTAAGATAATTTCACTGGTGCAACATTTCTGTGAAAGTATAATTACATATTTCCTTATCTCAGTTCACTACTATTACCAGAGAAACCTGAAACCCCCATTCTGTCCCTCACTCCTAAATACACAGAGATTAAGCAAATCCAGAGTACAATCCTAATGTTTAAACAAGCTGAAGAAGAGAGGAAGAATTTTAGAAGTGTTACTGTTACTATACTCTCAATTTCATTCACATCCCCTGGCAACAGTGACATGGTCCTATGTCCTATCCCTTACCTTATTATCAAGCCTTGAAGCAGTAAGGGATTGTGTCAAGAAGGTTTAGAAGAGCTTCAATGGTTTAAGAAGTCAGCGTGTACTAAGAAAGGTTTTGAATTTACAACATCCTACTTGTTACAGGCTGCCTCCCTGCACACAAAGATTAATTGGAGTAGGTTCTGTATTGTAAAATGACACATTTTCATCAAGAAGCTTTTCTGTATGGACCTGCCATGTGGCTCTTGACAGAACCTCAAAACAAGAAATGCTGGTGTAAAGTGACATGTAAAGTGACAAAAGGGTTTTCATGAAGAAATGCTGTCTTATATCACCTGTTCTCATTTCATGCTTCCTTCACCCAAGGAATAACTAGAGTCCTTGAAAGTCTGTAGAAATTAATCAAAAATACAACCTGCAAATTTTGAATGGAATTTCACTCCTTCCCCCCCCCCCCCCCCACCAAAAAAAAAAGGGTGGTGATAGTAGTTTGCTTATTTGGGCTTTATATTATTATTTATAGGCTAGTTCTAATTTTTCTCTAAACAGACAAATGTAACAAGTAATATTGGTCATCACATGGTAAGAGATGTTTATTTAAGCTTTTAACCCAGAGTTTTAACTGAAATACCACAATAAAACCATAGTTCCTTAAGACTATGGAGTCTGATCTTGCTTCAGTTCCAGTCAATAGCAAAAAGCCCACTTATTTGTTGAGCTGTAATTATTGGATCAAACAAGCTTTTTCATAAGTCTGATAAGCTCTTATGTATTTGTTAAGCACTTCAACTAGCTGATGTGTAATTTCCATGTGTTCTGTATTTTTGTTATTTCTGTAGCTTCCCCAAAAAAGTTTGTTGTGCAACATGTTTAAAATTTTAACTGTGGTTTTGCAATATTTAAAAGATGTATTTAGTCATTTCTGTATACTTGGTGAAAAAAGAAAAATTAAGTTGAAAAGTTGGGTTCTCACTTCTTTCTAATTTGGGCAAAAGAAATGCATGTACAGGATTTAGGCACAGCTATTTCAAACTGCTGTTCTTATTTAACCAAAGAATGCTCTGTTTCTGATGAAATTTTCATCACTTCAGTGGTTGAAATGCAACCTGTCTCATTTCTGGATGTGTATTGCAATTTGCAATGTATTTTGATTTCTAGAAATACTGAAAGTTGTTAACAAAATGGCCATGAAGAAGACATGCAAATAAAACAAATTTCAAAACAGAAATTGTATAAGGATATTCTTCAGCACAGCATTTGCCAGAGTAACCCACATTGTGCTAACAACCAATTACAATTTCTGTCTGATCTGAACATCTGTTTTGTTTTTTTTCTCCCTGAGTTTTTCTGGACCAAGTTAATTTCTCTCAAAATATTTGTGGGAATTGAGACTCTGATCTGCTTTTTCTCTGGGGAGAAAAGTCTAGCCAAGCACCTTTTATCATTCCTTCATCTTCTTATTATTGCGTCCTTTGCTTTCACTGTGGCAGTTAAATGCCACTCTTAAAGTTCACTCTTCTTTTCTGCATGTAGCAACTGAGCACTCACCTCTTGGGTGTGCATTAGTAGTGTTTTGGAAGATTCCTCAGTGCTATTTCTTCCATTGCTGGCCTTGCTCTTACAAATTCTTGTTACAGCTTGTTCTCTTCTGTCCACTTTCCTCTGATGCATTTTCTTAGGCTTGACAAGTCTGACAATTCACCTTCACAGCTTGTTTTCCCACATCACCTCCTTTCAACAAAATTCAAGCTCCCATGCTAAAATTCCCACTTCATATCCAATAGAATAGAATAGAATAGAATAGAATAGAAGTCTATCTTAGGATCAAATAACAGCCTGTGTTTCCTATTTACACTTTAAAATCTTTCTCTTGCCACTGGTTGGACTGCATTTACCATAAGAACTGTGTCAACAGTTCCCTAACCTGTATAAATCTCAGTCAACACAAGCTTCTTATTTCCAGTAATCTGCATTTTTAAAAGAACATTTCCTGCAGCTGATTTCTTCCTTTTTACTTACTGTTTTTACTTTTATCCCATTTCTGGACTGATGTGTATTCTGATTATACCAAGGGCATTTCATTTATTTACAAAACAAGCAAACAAAAAAACCCCACCACCAAACCCTAATTTGAACATTCTTGGAATCACCGAAGTACTTTCCTTTTTTAATCTGCTTTTTGCTAACTACTGAATTTGTACTTCTTCCAAATTGCTTGTCATCCTTCAATAAATCTCACCTTTCACCTGCCTTTTCTCTGCCACCACCTCCACATGCCCTCTCCCATCTAACATTTTGCTAGATGCTCCTCTTTCCTTATCCTATTTTCCCTATTTTTTTTTAATTTACTGTAATTTTTCTGTGTTCTTCCCTCAGCTTCCAAGTTCTCCACAGCCCCTTCCACATTACTTTGTCTTCACAGTCCTGGCTGTCTTCTTGATTTTGCCACTTTAATCTTCTTGTCGCTATGCTCAGTGCCTTTGGAGAGAGTCCGAACACTGCAAAGTCTTATTTTGGGAGAATGCTAGAGAGTTGCTTTAAGGAATACCTTGGGTTTGAAGGTGTTTGTTTGTTTGTTTGTTTGTTTGTTTGTTTGTTTAAACACTGCCTCTGGAACAGAAATGGGAACATATTGGCTTGATGCTGACACAGAATAGGGAAGTTCATCGAGTTCATGGCTTTTTCCAATGATATCTTCTGCACAAACTGTTCCAGGCTCTATTAGGCCCTGCCTGTGTCAGCACCCGCAACATACAATCATGATTAGGAAGGCCATCAGCAAAGTTTGACAATGTTGTTTGACAACATAGGTAACAGTGCAGGAACACACAACTGTTGTCTTCTGAAGGAAAACAACCATTCTAAAAAGGCTGGTAGCTGGTGAAAACAAGAGATTCATTTTAAAAGCTGGGAAAAGGTACAGATGTGTTCCATGAAAAATATAGGGAAGACTCTGTGTTTAATAAAGAAGAGGGGTATGTCAAATACTTCTATTTAATGGAAAACAAGTCTGTAGAATGATCATGTCTATTCAGTATCTTAATCTTGTACTTATACACTTTTTTCCTCCAGATACGGTACAGATGAAAAATGTCACCATTTTTCATCCTTCTGGTATGAGCTCTCCTCAGCACAACAGCACAGGCACCGTGTGTATCTGACCGCGCGTAGCTCCGTTCCCTTTCCCCTGTCTGTGCACCGTTCTCTGCTGCCTTCTGGCCACCTCTTGTTCCCTGGAGTCCTTGCCTGTGGTGCTCCAGCCTCCCTCCACTCCTCAGGAAGCCTCGCTGCACCCTCGAATGAGGGCGAGGTGTGTCCCGGAGGGTGCGGCGGTGACTCATTTAACGCGTGTGCCGCTGCCGGGACTGGTGTGAAGGAGCCGGGACCGCCCCCCGTGGCAGGGCCCGAGGCCGAGCGGCCCCCGAGGGCTCGCGGGCACGGGAAGGCGGGAGCCAGGCAGGGGCAGGAGGCGCCTCAGTTTGATCCCGTGGGCACCGATTGCTTGTAGGGGGCCGGGGCTGAGCTGTGCTCCTTAAACAGCCCCGGCAGACCTGGGGCAATGGCATCCTGGCCTGTATTAGAAATAGAGTGGCCAGCAGGGCTAGGGAAGTGACTTTTCTCTTGTCCTCGGCACTGGTGAGGCCACACAGACCTCGCGTGCTGTGTCCAGTTCTGGGCCCCTCCATTCAAGGACATGGAGGTGCTGGAATTAGTCCAGATGAAGGGCAATGGAGCTGGCGAAGGGGCTGGAGCAGACGTCCTTTGAGAAGCAGCTAAGGGAGCTGGATTTGTTTAGCCTGGAGAAAAGGAGGCTCGGGGGGGACCTTGCCACTCTACAACCACATGAAAGGAGGTTGCAGCCAGGTGGGGGTCGGCCTCTTCTCCCAGGCAACCAGCGACAGTACAGGAAGACACAGCCTCAAGGTGCGCCGGGGTGGGTTTAGGTTGGATACTAGGAGGAATTTCTTCACAGAAAGGGTGTAAGACATTGAAGTTAGCTGCTCAAGGAGGCGGCGGAGTTACCGAATCTAGGAGCATTTAAGGAAAGACTAGACACGGGACTGAGTGCCATAGTCTAGCTCATACGGTGTTCGATCACAAGTCAGACTCGATGATCTCAGAGGTGTTTTCCAACATATTTGAGACCTTGTAGCAGCCGCGCCGCACAGGCGCGGACGCGACCCCAAGCCCCGCGCCGCCATTCGCCCCGCC